>ML333997.1:4347-71742 GCA_005239505.1 Nicotiana paniculata
GAAGGATTCAACAAGAAAACACCATAGAAGTGACAAACATTGATTTCTACATCTAGTATTCATTACTTTGTATTTCCACTATGCAATTTCTTTTAGTTTTGATTTTCAATAACATGAGTAGCTAATTTTTTAGTCTAGGGTTTTGGTAGAACCCGTTGGGAATGAATTCATTGTGATATTAATATATTTTGGGTGATTAATCTCTTTTTGGTTCAACTACGTTCTTATTATAGTTGATTGAAAGGGCCCTTGATTAACTATTCCTATTTATTATGTATCTATTTGAGAGAGAGTGCATATTTAGGTAGTTGCTTGAACAAAACCACTCGGAGTATAGACGAAAGTCATAACCGAGGGTTTAGAGGTTAGATTACAGATAATGATACCTTGGGTGCAATCTAAAGTGAATTGTATTGCGATCTAGCTAGCGTAACTTGAGAGAGTGCGTTTAGAAAATTAACATAATTACTTGAGAGAGAGTTATGATAGTTAAAGCGTTCATGATTGACAGAGATAGCCAATTAAACTATAAGACATATCCAAGGAAGAATTCACCAACGGGGGAAACCATAACCTTAGACCCTTTATTATCATTATTGTTGGTTAATTGTTAATTAATTATTTTGTTATTAGATTTAGTAAACATCACCAATTGATATTCAAAAGTCTTGAGAAAAGTGATTAAGTAACAGTTTAGTATTTTATAGACTCAATTGATACGTAAATTCCTTGTGGAATCGACTCTGGGTGTAATACCCCGGATTATATTTGCAACGTGCGTTTAGTCTTCTACAAGACATAGTTGATCGTGATCATGCACCTTCAACTGCCTGGACGTGTAGGAAATCACCTTACCGTCCTACATCAATACCGCTCCCAAGCCAACTCTAGAAGCATCACAATAAATTGTGTAAGAACCCAAACCAGCAGGCAAAACTAGTACTGGAGCTGTAGTCAATGCTGACTTGAGCTTCTGAAAGCTCTCCTCACACTCATCAGACCATCTGACTAGAGCACCCTTCTGGGTCTATCTGTTCAAAGGCGAAGCAATAGAAGAGAATCCCTCCACAAAGCGATGGTAATAACCTGCCAAACCAAGGAAACTCCTAATCTCTGTAGCTGAGGACGGTCTGGCCAACTCTGCACTGCCTCAATCTTCTATGGATCAACCTGAATCCCCCCACTAGACACCACGTTCCCCAAGAAATCTATCGAACCAAGCCAAAACTCACACTTGGAGAATTTCGCATAAAGCTTCTCCTCCCTCAACCTCTGTAACACAATTCTCAAATGTTGAGCATGCTCTTCCTGGCTACGAGAATAAACAAGGATGTCCTCAATGAACACAATGACGAAGGCATCAAGATAAGGCTGAAACACGATGTTCATCAATTGCATGAACGCAACTGGGGCATTGGTCAGCCCAAATGACATAACGAGGAACTCATAACGACCATATATGGTCCTGAAAGCAGTCTTCGGAATGTCAGAATCCCGAATCTTCAACTGATGATACCCAGATCTCAAATCAATCTTGGAAAACACTCTGGCTCCCTGAAGTTGGTCAAACAAATAATCAATGCGGGGCAAGGGATACCGGTTCTTCACTGTAACCCTATTCAACTGCCGATAGTCAATACACATACGCATGGACCCATCCTTCTTCTTCACGAACAACACCGGTGCACCCCAAGGTGACACACTAGGCCGAATGAACCCTTTATCCAGGAGTTCCTGAAACTGCTCCTTCAATTCCTTAAGCTCCGCTGGTGCCATACGATATGGTGGCATGCTTGGTAGGTCTGCAGGAAACACATCTGGAAAGTCACGGACCATAGGAACTGAATCAATAGCGGGAGTCTCGCCACTGACATCCCTCACGAAGGCCAAATACGATAAACACCCTTTCTCAACCATGCACTGAGCCTTCATGTAAGAAATCACCCTGCTAGGCATATACTCGAAAGAACCTCTCCACTCAACCCTCGAACACCCTGGCATAGCTAAAGTCACGCTCTTAGCGTGATAATCAAGAACATCATGGCACGGAGATAACCAATCCATGCCCAATATCACGTCAAAATCGACCATGCTGAGCAACAGTAGGTGCACTCGGGTCTCCAGACCCCCAATAGATATCATGCACGACCGATACACGCGGTCCAAAATAATAGTATCACCCACCGGAGTTGACACATGAGCAGAGGTGACTAGACACTCACGGGGAACATCCAGAAAACTGGCACAATATGAAGAAACATAGGAATATGTAAAACCAGGGTCAAATAAATCTAAGGCATTACGGCAACAGACTGAAACAATACCTGCAATCACGGCATCTGAGGCCATAACATCCGGCCTGGCTGAAAATACATACATGTGAGCCTAACCTCCCCCTGCTCGACCTCCCCCTCTAGGGCGGCCTCTGGCTGACTGACCACCACCCCTGGTAGACTGACCACCACCCCTGGTTTCCTGGGCGGGTAATGTAGTGACTAGAGCTGAAGTTGAGGGCTAGCCCCTCTACTGAGAATATCCACCGGAACGACGGGGACACTGCCTCCACTCGTGCCCGAACTCTCCACACTCAAAACAACTCCCTGGAGCTGGAGGCGGGGATTGATAAAACCCCTAGCACGAGTACGACCACTGGAAGACTCCTACATAGAAGAACCCTGAACTGGAGGTGCTCGAGCTGCACTCTGAGCTGGGAGGGCGCCAAATGAAGTACGGTCTGACTGAGAACCACGGGGACCCTACCATGATGAGGCACCACCTTATGCTAGACGGTCTAACTGAGGGGGGCTGAATGAACGGCCCCTACCCTGCTGAATTTGTCCCCTGAAGGGAGCACCACTAGAACTGCCCGAACCACGAGGCCTCTTGGCCTCCTTTCCTCCCGCTCTTGGCGGCGAACAGACTCAATATCTCGAGCTATGTCAACAACCTGCTCGAATGAAGCACCCGATACTCTCTCCCTAGTCATAAATAACCGAAGATGATAAGAAAGACCATCTATAAACCTCCTCACCATTTCCCTATCAGTAGGTATAATCTCACAAGCGTGCCTAGCCAACTCGGAGAACCTCATCTCATACTGAGTAATTGATAACTCTCCCTGGCGCAGCTGGTCAAACTGCCTGCGTTGCTCCTCTCTGTGGGACTGAGGAACATACTTCTCCAAAACAATTGTGGAGAACTGCTGCAAGGTAAGAGGTGCTGAACGACCCGGTCTACGCCTCTCGAATTACTCCCACCAGGTAAAGGCAGCACCCGCAAACTGAAATGTAACAAATGAGACCCTACTAGTCTCCAAAATACCCGCGGTACGCAGTATCCTCTGGCACCTACCTAGAAATCCCTAGGCATCCTTGCCCTTTGTACCGCTGAAAGTCAGAGGCTGAAGTCTACTGAATCTCTCCAATATGCGATGCTTGTCCTCAGGCATAGCAGGGACCACATAATCCTCGACTGGAGCAACTTGCTGAGTTGGGGCTGCTCCCGGTTCCTGAATAGCATGAGCAGCCTGCTCAGGTGCCCGGGCAGCTGGAGTCTGGTTGCCTCCCCCGACCTGAGTTGTAGTGGCCGTAGAAGACATGGCAACGACTTGAGCCAAACTGGTGCATACTGTCAATATCTGAGACAGGGTCCCCTAAAGACCCGGAATAACCATAGGCACTGCTGGTGCCTGAGCCTTTCCCTCTGGGACACCATCGGCGGGAACCTGATCATGATCGATAGGGGGATCCTGAGGCACTGTCCCGGATGTTGCGCGGACGGGCCCCCTAACTCTACCACGGCCTCGACCGCGGCCTCGATCTCTCACTGGTCTAGCCAGTGACTGGCCACTCTAATTGGTATGGCGTGTCCTCACCATCTGTGAGAGAATGAAACAACGTAAGTTCAGATTTCTATAATCAACAGATCAGCACGAAAGAGTTCAAGAAAGATAGAAATATTTCCTAAAAGTTCGGTAGCCTCTCGAATATAAGTACAGACATCTCTGTAGCGATCCGCAAGACTCTACTAAACCTGCTCATGAACGTTGCATCCTATGTAACCTAGGACACTAATACCAAACTGTAACGTCCCCAAATCCTAACCGGCCGTGATGGCGCCTATCGTGGAACTAGGCTAGCCGACTAACGTAGGTTCGCAATTTCTTTGAAAATCCCATTCAAGTTTCGAGCATTTCATAAAAATATACAGAAAATTTACTTAATATATTAGGCCAATATTATACAATACTGCCAATCCCAAATAAACTAGTATGATACAACACCTTCGAGTAAACGCTAAATACAACAAGAAGGGAAAACAGAGATGTTGCTGACGCTGAACACCTACTTATATCCCGCAAATCTGTCTCCGCTGCGGAATAAAGGCTAATGCTCGATATTTGCTCCTGAATCTGCACACAGAGGTGCAGGGAGTAATGTGAGTACGCCAACTCAGTAGTAATGAAAACAAATCAAGTCTAAGTAGCAAGGAAACACATAAAATAAATTCCATCAAGTCACAATATACACAGCCTTACTTTCCAATAGTATAACATAGATATACAAAATCATCATGACTTAAAATCAACTTCAAAAAAAAAGTCCTTTAAAGAATGCACATTTTTAACAACTTTAAAACAAAGGATTTGGTATGCAAATGAATGTAGTAAAATCATAAGTATCCCCTTGGGCAAAAACATGTATCATAATAAGCCCCTCGGGCATGCCTCACAATCACTCAATACCTCACAATCACTCATGCCTCCCAATCACTCGGCACTCGGTGCGCTCACTAGGGGTGTGTACAGACTCCGGAGGGGCTACTTAAGCCCAAGCGCTAATATCACTCAGCACCTCACCATCACTCTTGGCCCTCGGCCACACTCGGTAGAACCACTCAAAAGCCCCTCGAGCAAATCAGTAAAACAGGGTTCTCGACCCAAAACATCATTTTAATGCTCATGTAGTGTAAATCAAGCTGAGTTTCGAAAAAATGTATGCACAATGATGCTGAGTGAAATCATCAATAAACAGTGAGGAAAACAGCAGTAAAAAGCCCCCAAGGGGTCTAAACAGATCGGCACGAGGCCCCAAACACGGCGTATAGCACAAATATTTCACAAATCTTTAGAACATAATTTAACATAAGGTTTTGAGTAAAAAAATATGCAACTCATTAGTTGCCGCGGAGAGGACCTAGTCCAGTCCAAAAATCAGTACGCGCCACATACTTGTCATCCGACATGTGCGCCATTCCAAAATCAGTGAGAAAATATGTAGTCTGGGGTTCCATACCCCCAGGACAAGATTTATAACCATTAATTACCTCAAACGGGCCGCGACACTAGTCTGCAAGGCTCTTGCCTCTCAAATTGGCTCTCGATTGCTCCGAATCTAGCCAAAACTAGTTTAACATCATCAATATATAACCAAGGAACACAACTCAATCGAAAACTATCAAATTACACAAAAAACTCGAAATTCGTCCAAACCCGAGCCCTAAGACCCGGGCCCACGTCTCTGAACTCGATAATTTTTACGTCACTGGAAACCTCGTCCTCCCACGATTCTATTCATACCAAAATCATCACAATCGGATCACAATTGCCTACCCAAAACCTCAAAAGAACTTCCAATTCTCCACCCCCTTCTTCCCAACCTTTTCCTACTCCAATCCTTAAATTTTCAAGCCTAATCCGAACAAAATAGCATAGGAACGATGTTAATAACCAAATAACTTACCTTTACGAAAGAATCTTGAGTTTTCTTCTCCAAATCGCTTTCAAAGGACTCCTCCTACATGCAAAATGGTGAAAATAAGAAAATTTTCGCGGAGGGCCTTTATATACTGTTTCTGCTAGTCATTTCCACTCCTGCGGACCTTCAGCCGCACCTGCGGTCCCAGGTGTGCACCTGCGGAATCTCACTTAACAGACCAATTCCGCACCTGCGGCTTCACAGGTGCGGCCAAAACTTCGCACCTGCAGAAATTCCCCTGCCTAGCCTTTTCGCAACTGCGATATCGACCATCGCACATGCGGCTTCCCGATTGCAGTTGCGGTCAACACCAGAACTTCCACACCAGCAGCTATTGCTGCCAATTTTCAAGTCCAAAAATCCCGCCAATCATCCGAAATCAATCCCGAGCCCCTCGGGGCCCCAACCAAACGTGCCAACACATCCCATAGCATTATTCCAACTTAGTCGAGCCTTCTAAACACCAAAAACAACACGAAAACACCAAAATTACATCAAATTCAAGCTTATGAACTTTGAAACTTCCAAATTTCGCCAACTACGCCGAAACCAACCAAAACACCTCCGATTGACCTAAAATTTTTGCAGACATATCCAAAATGACTTTACTAACCTGTTCCAACTTCCAATATACCATTCCGACCTCGATAGCCTATTTTCCACTGCCGACCAGAAATCGCCAAAAACTAACTTTCGCCAATTCAAGCCTAATTCTACACCGAACATCCCAAAAATATTCTGAACGCACTCCTAATCCCCAAATCAACTAACGAAACTATTTGAGCCATAAACTCCGCATTCCGAGGTCATTTATCAACAAGTCAACTCTCAGTTGACTTCCTCAACTATTAGGTTACTTTAAAGGGCTAAATGCCTAAATTCTCACCATAACCACTCCGGACCCAACTGACCCAACACAACAAAAATAGGCTAGCAATATATAACAAATGCAAAAATAGGAGAAACGGGGTAAATCTCACCGAACGACCGGCCGGGTCGTTACACTAGAAATCTCGACCACCTGCTCAAATCTAGCATCCATCTCGAACTCTCCAACCATACCATATTGTAGACCATAATTGAGTCCATTAATGAACCTCCTGAGTCTCTCTCTATCAGTAGGGACAAAAAATAATTCATGACGTGTCAACTCCATGAACCTCATCTCGTACTGGGTCACAATAATTTGCTTAATTAGTTGATAAATTTATTGCACTTATATTATTTGCAATTAGTTAGTTTAAATAAATCAAAACCATTTTTTGACAATTCAGAAATTTTATTTGCATGAATTCCTCTAATCGATAAGGTTATGATTTATAGGTTAGTTCCATGTGAGATTTGACTCCGGACTCTTAAGTCAGATATATTTACAAGCGACTGCTAGTCCTTTTATCATGCATAATTGCACATGATCAAGTGAGCACAACCAAAACAGGATATGTAGTCAATATGTTATTGAGTTGTTGAAAACTTTTCTCGCATGCTTCAAATCACTAAAACGTGGAATTTTTTTTATTTAGTTTCATGTCATAGCCCAAATTCTACCAAGTCCTGATGTCACCTAACTCACCTGCTAGGTAATCAACCAACATATAACAAAGCTCGAACTGAAAATTATCAAATATATGATGAAATAAGAAGGCAAAAATTAATACAACTATCCCCAAGAATAGGTAGTACAAGTCATGGGGATTAAGAGTACAATATTGACGTGCAGAAAATACATCATCAACTAGGAACATACATAAATAAAATTATAAGCCTTGAACTACCATGTACAAAATAGTAGCTTATAATTGAATTCTGGTGTATCTTCAATGCTAGCCTTTGTTTTACACATTAGTTTAGCTCCAAAATCTGTGCACAAGGTGCAGAATGTAGCATGAGTACAACCAACTCTATGTATTCAGCTTTCATGATCCAAAATCCATACAAAGGTTGTGATGACGCCTAAGCTACTTTCTATGAAATCCAACACTCAACAACATCAATATGATTATATTAAATAGTGTCGAATACTTCTAGGAACCTCCAAAACTGAATTTAAACATATGTGAAAGTTCAAAATCATCATACGAACCTATCGGAACCGTAAAAAGTCACTTACAAGTCTGTTTACCCAAAAGAAAAACTTTGGTCAATTCTTCCAACTTAGAGCTTCTAAATCGAGAGTCATTCTTCCAAATCAATCACGAACTACTCGAAAATTAAAACCGATCATACACGAAAGTCATAATACAACATATGAAGCTACTCAAAGTCTCAAACCAGCGAACAAAATGCTAAATCTCAAAATGACCGATCGGTTTGTTACGTTCTCCCCTGCTTAAACATACCTTCATCCTCAAACGTTCCAAGAGTTATTTCAAAGTCACCTCACTATATAAACCCACCATACAAATACTCATGGGTGATCTTGCTTCACCTCAATCCATAAAAGCTAATTGAAAAAATCTAGACAAAGATTCTTCTTTAATCTTTAACCGACAAGCTTTAGAACCAAATATTCGACATCTAAGACTCCTTCTAAGATTCGATTCTCGCATACAAACATTATGGAAATCTCAACCAGCTGTAACATACCATAAATATATTCGTAATATATAACCACACAATGTAGCCCATAGCTCATATGCCCATAGCAATATCTCTAACCACAATAGTTGTCCATTACCAAAATTGGTACCGGTAACAAACCTCATATCGAATAAAATCTTGTTCCAAATCATCATACTCTGCCAATGATGAAAGAAATATGGAGAAACTCATGACTATTAACCCAATCAACAAGTCATAGAATTGTCTCGCCCAACAAGAACCATTACCAAACTCTAAGTTGATTAGTGACATTCTGATTCAAATATACCTTATCCAATTTAGATTGCACTAATTCCAAGTCCAATGATCTCATCTCCAATACAAGTTATTCGATCGACAATCCATGCCAGATGTCACTTAGTCACACACGGTGCAATCTGTGCCTCTAATAAGCAATAACTCGAATATAACCAGAGATAGAAAGAGATCCAAACAAGAGAACCACCCAACAATTTCAACAAGTAACACCACAAATCACAATGCTGTGAACCCATCTAACAAAGGAGAAGAAAAACACAAGAAGCAATCTCAAATATCATATCCCAACATAACTCTACTGTCGTGCGTGACCTGATCCAAACCTATTGATCCATATGAAATACTCATCGAGCCATAATGCTCACAACTGATAAATGCATGTGTACCAATAGAAAACATACAAAATACATGACCATAATAATAGAGAAATGGATTGCACGCTATACCCTAGACAGGAAAACCATAACCAAGGAGCACTAAACATTTCAAAACCCCAAGAGTCATCTCACTCGAATCTCACCACAAAGCCTAAACAGAATCATATCAGGCGTGAGAAAATCTAAGTCGCCTCACAACCCGTTGTAATAGAAGAGAGGACATACGAAACAACTAGGGCATGATTAACACTCGTTCCGCCGGATGACAAACCCAATCCTATGTAGAGTACATCATTAGTCAACAACCAGACAATTTATGTAATACCAATCAAGCATCTGTAATTCAAAACACCATCCACCTTCAAAAATGCACACCATTCTGAGGTGATACAAGATAGTGCCAGCATTCTTATAAACACCTAAAATCATCCATATTGTCTAAAACTCATAATCTTCCCTTCGAAACTGAACCGCAAACTTGTACATGCAGCCCTCAATCACACACGTCGCACCAAATCTATCATGCCATCAAATAAAAACACGATAATCCCATTATTATCTCTGAATCACAAGTAGGATACATTCTCCATCACACACGCAACATACTCATACATACAGAGGACCTTAGTTCCAAGTCGTGGTTGACACCATCGAGAACTCTTCGGAACCCATTTTCACATAACCAAAACATTCAAACTAAATCATTCTAAATTAACCAAGTCATGTACACTGCTAAGAGCCAAAGCACATCAACATGAAAATTCTGCACTAAACAACCCTTTAACGGATCTGAAGTTGTTCCTATCACTTTCTAATACCGTAATGTAGAGTTACCAATGATATAGAATACTGCAAGTCTGGGCACCATCAACAATAAGCCCTAAGTCTTAACCATGGGAAAATCCAAAAACCCTTAAATACCACATATGAATCCTGAACCCATTGGAACCTTCTCGAAAGTCATTCACGTTGCTATAAATCACCCTCGATGAAACATTTCTCAATTATATCCAATCAGGAAGAACATCCTAGTACAAGAAATAATATAATGCATGACCATGTAATTCCACCACTTGGCTCGAAAACATATAACACATTGTCTATAACCTATGGCACCCTTCCTTCGTAGTTGCCCTGGTCTTGCACTGTTAATCAACTGAATAAATTATAAACACATGTGATTATAGTCATAAAACACTCAAAAGACTCTGCAAGTACATGCTCACCCTGGTGACAGTCAAGACAACTCCTTCAAGCCCTCTGAAATGGAGGTATATGCATCCCACTGAATATGAGCCTCTTACGAACCAGACAACCTCAAATTCCACCAGCGGGCCTCAAAACAACATTATTAACATGACCCTACCATGGTCACAACAACTAGGCAACCAATTAATCCTCCCAAGTTTGTACTCATCAACCATATACAAATATGCACTTCATCCCAATGATGAACAACTGAAAGATCTACCCATATATATGTATCGAAGTTTCGACAACACATCGAGATGATAATCAAGAATCTGTAGCCCTCGTAGTCCTTCCGTAGAATCAAAATTCATTGGTGCACAGTTGATACGGAGTGTGCAACATCGCATACGAGTGATTTGGAAGAAATCGAAGACACCGCTTCAAGATGAAACAATGCCACATGATAAGGAAAGAAAGATAGGAAGTTTCCTAGAATTCCCCGTAGACTCTCAAAGATATGTGAGAATGTCAGCATATCAATCTGCAAGACTCTACTAGACACTTGCTCATGACTGGTAGAACCTATGAACCTAGAGCTCTGATACCAAACCATTCACAATCCAAAATCTCATTTTAGGGATCGTGATGGCCCCTAGTCTCTAAAACTAGGTAAGTCGATCACTTACAATAGTTATACCAATAAAACATGATTATGAAGCAGAGTTTAATATAAATGCATAAATAAAAGTGATACAAGCCAACACGGTGATAATCACAACTAATCTCCAAGACCAGGTAGTACAGAGTCACGAACTCTAACTGAATACATGAAAATATTTAAAAAAATACAATATTGATGGATAGATAATTGAAAGTATAGATATAAGGAAATGATGCCAAGGGACTATGACAAACAAAGAAGCTCTACTTTGAATCCTTGTGGTCAAAGAATCTCTTAAAGCTTGGGTCCGCTACCTCCAACAGCTGGATCTGCACAAAAATGTGCAGAAGTGTAGTATGATTACACCATGGTGGTACCTAGTATATATCAAGACTGACCTCGGCGGATTAGTGACGAGGTTCAAATAAAGACATTCACTAGTCAGATATAACCTGTGAAAAATGTCAAAGACCAGAAACATGAAGAATAACATAAGGCAATAACTGAATTTCCTCAGAATAAATGACAACAGTTTTGAACAAATCAGGGTCCAATCTCGACAATAAGTCATCAAATTGAAAAACACACATGTAGAAACTCATGCCCACATTATATATCAACCTCACATGACAAAGACCTCGTGTCACAACATAATTCACCCCCACACGGCAAAGACACCGTGCCACAATATAAGCCACACTCGCACGACAAAGGCCTTGTTCCACAATATAAGTCACTCTCGCACAGCAAAGACATTGTTCCACCACATATATCGTGCCCGTGTCAGTTACCAATAACATGTTAAGTGGGATTTATCAGAAATAAATAAAGTAAAGAATAATAATGCTTTTATTTTTACTTCAATTCATTAGGTTAGAAATAGCTCAATAGAATATGAGTTAACAACTCCATGTAGGTAAACGCATCTTAGCAACCAAATCATCAAGTAATAACAGAGACACGGATTGGCACGTTGGAAAAATGCAACAAATCACATGGAATGCACGATACACACAAGAAGTCAAAAATTGTTCCAACTCAAGAATAACAACAAGAGTCACTCTGATGTGCCACATATCAAAATCACAAATTATCCTTATGACGTCGCATGAGCTTACCATTTTTAAAACATTTTTCTGCAATATCTTCACGCACATGGGCACACTTATCTCGCACCACATATGTACATATGCTTTAACATCACCAAAACAATAATACCAATATCACAACAAGATATAACCCATGGCTCAACAACAATGTCATCATAACAAAAATATAAAGGTACGAGGAATGAATAACAATAAAACTGCTTCAAGCAAAAAACAAGGTCCAATTTAAGGCTTATAATAGCCTAAGGTCTAATCCAATCAATTACCACACATACGCTCATGTACACACTCGTCACCTCATGTATAAGTCGTTCCATAATACAGATAATGCAATTGGACCAAATCCTAGGGAATATTCTCCAACACAAAGTTAAGCAAGATACTTACCTCAAATAAGATAAATCAACACTTTAAGCAGCCCTTCCTGCACAAACAAACCTTCGGACAACTCTAATCTAAACTTAACATCATGAATAAATTCCATGGAAAACGGTTCTGAATAATAAAGTTACAATATTTAACTAAAACTGAGTCAACCTTAACGTCGCACCCCCACACCCGATAAAACTCTCAAATTCTGAATAAACGAGGCTAAATATATGTGTTTCAACCAAATCCGACCTGAAATTGACCCTCAAATTATCAATTTATGTTTTAGAAAAGTTTTTACTAAAATTCCCAATTTCTTCAATTTGATTCATCAAACAATAACTAAATTCAAGTTTAGAATCATATATATAAATAAATCTTAGTAAAAAATACTTACCTAATCCAAATTATGAAACTACTCTCTAAATCGCCAGAATACGAGCTCCAAAACCTTGTGAGAAAAACTGACAAAATTTTGAAATGATTAAAACAAAATGCAGCAGTTGTTCGAGATCGAATCAGATCCTATATGACCCCAAAAATCACGTTTCATAAGGTCAACACATCATAAATAGATTACACCCAATATAGACATTTGAATCACCTAATTTGGCCTTAAGACATGGGAGATATAATGTTTCGAAATTGTAAAGGAAATCTGGAATTTTCGGGACATAGTCGATATTTTTGAAATTGTTTACACCAAGAAACTCAGCAAAGGCAAAAACTTCGTTTTAGCACCCAAAACTCATTCAGAACCTCCCGGACATAAACCATATATGCATTTCAATCATTAAATGTGCTCTACTTGCACACTCAAAACACCGAAAAGAGGTCGTCTTGACCCAATATTGACTGTGATCAAATTCCAAATTCTTAAGTTGTTAAATCTTTATACCTACAAAACAGTCTCTGAATCACACCTACATACTTCAGATTACTTCGAAACATTACATACAAATTCAATTAAACTATATAGAACCTATCCGAAGTCTTGAAACACCAATTGGAGTCCAATAACATGAAAGTCAACTCCTGGTCAAACATATGAACTCTTAAGTTCTTCAAATTGCCAATTTTCGACAAGTAGTATTGAATCCTTCTAAGAACCTCCAAAATCAAATCCGAACTTACTTACAAGTCCAAATCATCATACGAACCTATCAGAACCGTAAAACTTGATTCCCAGTCTGTTTACCCAAAACTCAAACCTTGGCCAATTCATCCAATTTAAAGCTTTCAAATCGAGAGTTAATTTTCCAAATCAATCCAAAACCAGTCAAAAATTAAAACCGACCAAACACACAAGTCATAATACATAATAGGAAGCTACTCAAAGTCTCAAACCATTGGACGACACACTAAAGCTCAAAATAATTGATTGGGTCATACAGTGCCCAGTGTGGATGGGTTGCGTGGGTTGATTCTGGAGGAGGCCCAAAGTTCACGACATTATATTCATGCGGGTATTTCAATGATGTACCAAGACTTGAGGCAACACTATTGGTGGTGGAGGATCAAAATGGATATTGTTGAGTATGTTGCTTGGTGTTTGAACTGTCAATAGGTGAAGTACGATCATTAGAGACCCTTTTAGAAATTATAGATGGGATAAAGTTTCAAGTTAGTTTGCACAAGACTTAATTTCAAACGGGCATAGATCTCAAGATATGAAGAGTTATATTGTTTATGACCAATAAAATAAAAGGTTTATGTTCTAGTTTATAATTCCGTAGCCCATTTATAATTTGGAGGTTCCTAATAGGAGTTTGGACCTTTTTACTAAAGGACAACAACGCAACTACGCGAGTCCTACGTAGCCTACGCAGCATGCGTAGCATAGCCGATTCACCATGTGTAGGCAAATCTAGAAGATTCTAATTGAAGAGAAATAGAAGGCAACCATGTGTAACTTTAGACGTAGACTACGCACCCATCATGCCCATTTTTTAAAGTTTTGAAACAAGGGGTTTAGAGAGAGAAATAGTTAGTTCTTCAACTTGGAACTAATTTCTAGAGAGAAGGAAGAGCTCTTCCACATGGATACACTTCAAGGTAAGTTATTTTTCTAAAAGGATGATTATATGATATCATTTAGTGATAGCACTAACATAATTATTGATCAAATCCATAGGAAATGGGTTGAATCTTCAAAAACATGAAGAAGAGGAAAAGTGAGATTCTTCTATTAAGATGTAACCCCTACACTTGAGCTTCATATATATTACATATTGGAGTATGGGTACCATGTTTATGGATTTTAGTTGAAGTTTTAATGAGATATTGTATGAACCCTAAGGGTGGGTCTTGAGAATGACATTTTAGGTACATAAATGTATAGTGATGAATTGATTAAAATGGGATTGTTTTGAGTGTCTAATGATTCCAATATACTGGATAAGTTAATTTATGAAGGAATTGAATTGGGAATCGCTATTTGGATAAGATACAACACTAGTTCTTGAAATGGGTGTTGTCACGACCCCAAATCTAAACTGGTCGTGATGGAGCCTACCGTGGTAATAGGCTAGCCAATTTGCTAAACATAATACAAGGAATTTTCCATTTAAATCAATAACGCGATTTAAAAATCTTCCACTTTCAATATTTCACAGATGTGGATAATCAATGAAAACATCTAAATAATATCCCCAAAAACGGGGAGTCAACGGTCATGAGCAACTAAATGGAACACAAAATCTGACACACCTCCCTTAATACAACAAGTCTAGAGAAAATTGTAAATAGCAACAAAATGAGAAGGAGAAGGGTGGGTCTGCGAACGTCGTGCAACTATCTCACAGTCTCCGACAAACGCTCCACTGAGAATAATCAAATCTCACTCGATCCGCGCACCTGGATCTGCACACAAGGTGCAAGGAGTAACATGAGTACACCAACTCAGTAAGTAACAAATATAAATAAAGACTTGAGTACAGTGACGAGCTTTTCAAATCATGTAAAATCAAATATTAAATATCAGTGGAAATCAATAAATCAATTCAGGAATCTACGTTCCAAAAATTTCATAGAAACTCCAGTTTTCCCTTTCCAAATCTCATATAAAACATTGGTTCAACATTTATCGTTTAGAGGCTAAAATGTAAAGAAGAGTGAAAACAGTAGTTTCATAACAAATAAGCCCCTCGCACACAGTGTCACTCACAAATAAAGCCTCTCAGTCACTCATGAATTATCTCTCATTAATCAACACTCACACTCAGCACTCACACTCAATAGGTACCATATAATAACCGATGTAGCGTGCAGCCCAATCCATAAATAGTCGACTGCGCTCACTGGGGGTGTACAGACTCCGGAGGGGCTCCTTCAGCCCAAGCCCTATATCTTTGCGGCGTACAGCCCGATCGAATATATATCGTTGCGGCGTGCAGCCCGATCCAATATATCTCCAGTTGCGGCGTGCAGCCCGATCCAATAAATCTCCCGCTGCGGCGTGGAGCCCGATCCAATATATATCTCGTTGCAGCGTGAAGCCCAATCCAATATATATATATATAAAACACTGCAGTGTGCAGCCCGATCAACAACTATCCTCACAATCTGGCCGTCGGCCTCACTCAGTCGTCACCCTCACAGGCCACTCGGGAAACTCATCACAAATCACGGGAACTCAGCTAAAACATGGGTAACTCCCCAAGTGGCCGCACCTGCGCACGGGCAAAACATCACAAATCACGGGCAACTCATCCAATTTCAAGCCCTAATCTCCAAAATTTCTCCACTAAAACGTGATTAAACAACGGGATAATCGTGATAAACACAAGATAAAATCTGTCAAAAATGGTGAAGAAATGAGTGAAAATTCACGAAGGCAACCTTATATAGGTTCTGCCCAGCACTCTCGCACCTGCGACGCTGCACCTGCGAAAAATCCCTCGCAGTGCATATTCTCCCTTAAAACCAAATTCTGCATTTGCGATCTTCTACACGCACCTGCGGTCCTGCAGGTGTGAGCCAACCTCCGCACCTGCACTCCCAGGCTAGGCTCCCTACTCCCACATCTGTGCAAGGTCATTCGTACCTGCGCCTCCCCGTGCGTAGGTGCGGCCACACCAGAAGGCCTGCACCAGCAGCCAATTTGTTGCATTTCGAACTCCCAACCTTCCAAAAATTATCTGAAATCAATCCCGAGTCCCGCGGGGCCCCAACTAGAAGTACCAAGAAGTCATATATAAATATACCAATTTAGTCGAACCCTCGGAACACTCAAAATAACACCAAAACACCAAATCAAATCCTAAATTCAAGCCTACGGATTTCTAAACTTCTGAAATTCGCCAACGATGCCGAAACCACCCAAACCACGTCCGAATGACCTAAAAATTTGGACACACGTCTCAAATGACACTACAAACCTGTTCCAACTTCGGGAACTCCATTCCGACCCCGATAGCTAATTCTTTACTGCCGACCGGAAATTGCCAATAATCCAATTCTCCAATTCATGCCTAATTCTACTCCGGACCTCTGAATGACATTCTGAACACACTCATAAGCCCCAAATCACCTAATAAAGCTATCTGAGCCACAAAAACCACATTCCGAGATAATTTACCTATAAGTCAACTTCTAGTTGACTTTTCCAACTAAATCACCAACTTAAGAGACTAAGTGTCTCATTTCTTTCCATAACCACTCTGAACCTGAACCAATCACCCAACGCAACACAAAATATCTGAACCATACAAGAATGAAGTAGAAATGGAGAAAATAGGGCTAAACTCTCATAACGACCGGCTGGGTCGTTACAGGTGTTCTTGAACCTAGGATTTTCTTGGAGAAGACAATGAATTGTGACTTGATGATGTTGAGTAATTAACATAGTGTCTTTACTGACTCCAAATGAGTACTAAATGATATGAATGGAAATGAATAAGCCAATGGGTGAACTTATTGGATATTTAGGATGGTTGAAGGATTGTTGCCGAGTTGTGAAGTCTAAATGAATATCCATGAAACCTTTCAGCTTTGTTTTGATGTAGTTGTCATATTTAATGGTAGGTGACAATTGTTGGCAACCTCAGATCATTATAGTATTTTTGGAGCTTGAATTTTGAGGCAAGTTTATTAAGATTTACGCTTCTTAAGGGATTTTCTTCAAAAGCATGTCCTGAGTTAATAAATTATATTATTTGTAAATGTGTATCTGTACTTATGAGGACAAGCGGGAAAGATGTCAGCATGTGTTTCAAAATTGTTTTTATGAAGTAATTTTATAAAAATCTTATTTTCCAAACTTGTTGGAAAAATGAAACTTAAGGAAAGTATTATAAGTTTTTGTTAAACTAGTATGGTGATAAGAGTATAAAATGCTTGAGTGCTAAAGATATGTTTTCATGAAAAAAAAATTCTTTGAAATTCGACAAATGAAAACACTTATTGTATCTTTAGATTGACGTTAAATTGCTAAAGGCTTTAACGTGAAAGAGGTTAATCATTTGATTTTGTTTAAATGGTTTGGACTGGCTATGAAACTCATGATTTGATAAAAATATATCATTTGAGGCAATTATTATATGAATCTATTTTTGATATGTCAAATATTTTAGGAGTTACTAGTGGACACAAGTAAAGACTCGGCCGGTTGTTTTGTGTATTATAGCCTCTTTCTCCTATTTATTTCTTCTTCTATGTTCATGTGTAGTTATGGGACTTGTCGGGATGGTTGGTATAGTTCCAGGGATGTTTCGTAGTGAACTGGGATACTTAGTCCCAAGGTTGGAAGTTTAAGTTGGAAGAGTTGACCGGAGTTTGACTTTTGTGTAGAGAACTGCGAAATGGAGTTTTGATAGTTCTAATAGCTTTGTTTGGTGATTTTGGACTTAGTTGTATGTCCAGATGTTGATTTCAAGGTCTATAAGTTGATCAGAGGCTTTTTGGAGAAAGTTGGAAAGTTGAAGGTTTGGACTGTTGCAAGGTTTAACCGAGAGTTGGGTTTATTCATATCGGGTTCGGATTTCAGTTCTAAGAGTTAGAATAGGTCTGATGTGTCATTTGTACTTGCATGAAAAATTTGAGGTCATTCGAAGTTGATTTGATATGATTCGGCATTAGTTTTAAAATTTGGAAGTTCATTAATTCATTAGGATTGAATTGATGTGTGATTTGTTATTTTGGTATTGTTTGATGTAATTTGAGGCTTCGTGCTCGTACTGCGTTTTAGGACTGGTTTGTACATTTGGTTGAGGTCTTGAGGGTCTCGGGTGTGTTTCAGATCAGTTTCAGACTGTTTCTCCAAGTTTTGGGCTGCTGATATCTGGTGTTTGGTTTTCTCCTTATCGCGAGAAGTAAGTCGCGATCGTGTAGAGTGTTCAAGTTCGTAGACTCTTCACGTTCGTGGATCTTTGGTTAATTATTGTCTTCGTGATCGCCAATGTGCAGTCCCGTTCGTGTAGTAGAGTGAGGTTAGATGATATGTCATGCGTAAGCCTATATGATCGCAATATTGTTTCCGCGTTCACATTTTACTAGAGCGTGTGTTCTTCGTGTATGCGACTCTAAGCTCACGTTCGAGTAAGGTATTTTGGGGGGCTGGAAGTTTTTCTTAGTGATCGCGAGTGTGTGTCCGCGATCGCAAAAGGAAAATGTCGGGGATGACTGGTTTTAAGCCCTATATCGAGGGTTTGCTTATTATATCATATTTTAAGTTAGAGAGTTTGGTTTTGGGTGATCGTGGAGGGGATTTTCACGCTTTGGATCG
The DNA here is from genome assembly GCA_005239505.1 of Nicotiana paniculata. Taxonomy (NCBI): domain Eukaryota; kingdom Viridiplantae; phylum Streptophyta; class Magnoliopsida; order Solanales; family Solanaceae; genus Nicotiana; species Nicotiana paniculata. The sequence goes on from ML333997.1 coordinate 23,394, forward strand.
GGGTAATATTTTTTACTCGGATTTGTCCATTTATCATGATTCCATTCTTGGTTTTATCATTTAATTGGTGATTTGAGGTAGAGAAATTGGGAATTTTGTAAAAAACATTCAACAATGAAATCTGATATGCCTAGAATTGACTGCTAAGCTTTAAGCTACAATGTTTCTCATAATTGTCACCTTGTTGTAAACTATCTGAGCATGTTTGAGGTCACACAGAGGATAATTTCCCGACTGAACTTGGTAATAGTTATTTCTATGATGAAATTATCGATTTGAGCTATGATAGCACACTTTGCACATGCCTACACTTTAGCATGTCGGTTATACTAGTCCAGGAGCATAAGATATGTTATTCATTCATCATATACATGTATCTGAAATAAGAGTGGCATATTTGTTACACCCTGTAAGTTTAACAACCTTGATACCGAATATATATATATATATATATATATATATATATATATATATATATATATATATAGTTTAACAACCTTTTGAATATGTTTTAAATTATACACATAATATGAGAAAAAAATTTGAGATTCTCTTTGTTGTAAAAATAAAAATTATTTTCTCACAAGAAAGGAAGGTTATCTTTTTACCATTTTAAGAATTAAGCATACGAAAATTTGTACTCTTTATATGAGATTAGGAAAACTAGAAGTTGAAAAAGATACATGTATTTTTACATAGATGTTTTAAATAATAGTGGTTTTATTGATTTTATATGGTACCACATGACCATGATAGTATGATGAATAAAGTGTATTAAAAATAAGTAGAATTTTAAGTAATTTGAGATAATTCTTAATTATGCCGGTAATTGGTTAATTACCGGGTAGCGGGATATTACCTAATTAATTAATTAATTATAGGATAAGATTAAAATTCCCATCCCACCCCCACGTGGAAGCCTTGAATTATTAAATGACGACTCTTCATTTTAGGAAACCAAATTAGATAGCACATGGACTATATTTCTTAGTCATCCGTAACTTTGCTAAAAAATTTGTCCTTTCCCTCTATTTCTGTTTCATAAAATCTTTCCTCTAGAACTATTCACCAGCTTCTTCATCAAATCATTCTTTTCTTGTACAATGCACTTTGATACTACACACTAAAAAAATACAAAGTTGTTTACTTCCTTCCTTTAGCTTACTACTGTCTTTGTTAATTATTAGAATCTGGTTACTTGAGAGTTGATTTAGGATATCTTGAAAGGAGTTATTTCCTAGTTGCAAAAACACAAGAACAGAAAGGGAAGAATGAAGTTCATAATAGAAGTAATAGATTCTCATGATCTTATTACCAAATATGGTGAAGGATTAGTCAGTTCATTTTTAGAAGTTGATTTTGAAAACCAAATTAGCAAAACCAGAAACAGTCCCTGAGAATTTCAACCCCATTTGGAACCATAAACTTCTCTTTAATCTTGATGATATAAAAAACTACCAATACAAATACATTGAAGTTTCAGTGTATCATGAGAGAAGGCTTATACAAGGGAAAAACATTCTTAGAAGGGTGAGAATTGCTCAAATATAGTCAAGAGAACCGACTTAGGTATGTTAAGGTTAATCCTTATTTCTTTTGGCATGATGCAAGTAATGATACGTAAATATAATAATATTTCATAAGTGGTTCTACTCTTATCAGTTAAGGGTGTCTATGTAATTCATTCCTATAAAGTGATATTCAAGCATGTCTAAGCATGTCCTTAAGTCCCTAATGAGGTATATGATAGAGATGTTAATGTTTATAATATAGTGATATATCTACATGCATCTTCATGCATTTACAACCGTGCTACGGCCGGTTGGGTAGTCATGCATATCGTTTACTAACAAGCTACGGCCGATTGGGCAGTTACACATTTACCACCGGCTGGGAAGTTAAGTATCATTATTTACCACCGGTTGGGCAGTCATGCATATTAATTTACCGTCGAGCAACGGCCGGACAGGGAGTCATGCATTTACCACCGAACTACGACCGGTTGGGCGGTTACATATTACCACCGAGCTATGGTCGGTCGGGCAGTTACCACTGATCAGTTAGGTAGTCATGCATCATACGATATGGATAATAGTCTTAAAGAGAAGCATTGTATATATATGAGTATAATAAGTATGTATATACGGTGGCACTTCATAGATTCAAGTTGATTCTTATATGTCTTTAATTAATGTTGACATATTGTTATGTTTCAATTATGCCTTACATACTCAGTACATTATTCGTACAGACGTCCTTTTGTTGGGGATGCTGCATTCATGCCTGCAGGTATAGATAATCAGTTTGACGAGCCCTCATAGTAGACGAGATTGGCATTCAGCGAAAGATCGTTAAGGCTCCACCTCATTCAGAGTGCAGCCGAGTCTATGAGTCATCGCGTCAGAGTTTTTCTAAAGACTAATGGGTAGGCCGAAACCCTGTCCCATTTGATGTCAAATAATCTTAGAGGATTTGTAGACAGAGGTTCATTTTGCACAGTATGTCAGAGTCCTTGATGACCCATATGTATTCATGTTTTAAGAAAAATGGTTCAGTGATATAGTGTTGCTCACTTATAGTTATACATTATGAGTTGTGGCCATGTTGACCCATGATAGTTATAGTAGAAAAAAAAATGAGTTACACAGTGGTTCACTAGGGCTAGCACGGCACCGGATGCCAACCACGCCTCCCCATGTTTGGGGCGTGACAATATTATTCTTATGTGCACATGCAACGTAATAAGGGTGGCGTTGTTGATGATGTTATATGATGTTTTGGGATGTCCTTATTGTTGCTGTGATTGTGTTGAGACGGGGTTGTTGATTTTTTTTCATAATTGTTTTTGAAATCTTCTATTTTGACCTTATTTGAGTTAATGACTGCATTTTACGTGTTATTACATGCATCACCTCTATTTTGTGTTTTGGGATCAAATTTGGGCTTATTATTCTGAGTTGTTATCGCATGCTCCAAGGGGGTTGTTGTTAATGTTTCCCATTATATTTTCCGTTATTAGTTTTTTATATATATTTATAGCATAGGTTGTATCTCTAGTGAGTATCAATGACTTGAACCTCGTCACTACTTCACCAAAGTTAGTCGTGATACATACCGGGTACCAATTGTGGTGTACTCATACTACACTTTTGTACATTTTTGTGCAGATGCATGAACTTTTGATCGGGCTAATCGGCAGTGAAGAATTTGATATACCAGAGACTTCAAGGTATCCCTGCATGACCCAACAGTAGGTCTTAGAGTCACCCTCTTGTTTCATTTCTACTATTTATATATTTCAAACATTACCATATTTTTGAGAAATTTTCGTGTATTCAATTAGATATTGTGACTTTGTACTAACTAGTTCTAGAAGTTATGTTGAGTATTGCTGTTTTGGCATGTATTACTCATAATTCTGCATTTATGTTAAATTCTATTCTGGTTATATCATGTTTCTATTGTTAAAAATGATGTTAAGTGACTGGCTTATCTATTTGACAACTAGGCGTCATCACGATCCTTAAGGTGGGATTTCGAGTCATGACATGTCCCCACTGGACCAAATCCAAGAGAAACTATTCAGAAGAAGATGTCAAAAGAGTTTAAAAGAATGCCAAATCTAAGAAGATTCGGATTTGTACAATTGGTCTAGATGAATACAACAGAATCTCTGGCAGAGAGGCAAAGGCTATATGGGATGCTTTGCAATATGCTCATGAAGGTACCTCTCAAGTGATCAGTCAAAGATTGATATACTAAATAGAAAATTTGAATTGTTCGACATGAAATATGGGTAAACTATCATGGATATGCATATTAGGTTCACATCAACCACCACTAAACTAAAATCTTTTGGAGAAGTTATTCCTCATTAAAATTGTAATGACAATTCTGAGCATATTGCCCCCTTGATGGGATAGCAAGGTCAATGCCATTACTGAAGCAAGAAACTTGAATAAAATGACCCTTAATGACCTTATTAGAAACTTGAAAACTTATCAGTTAAAGCTCAATACGGATCTCCTAGATCGATAATCTGCTGAACCTCTCAAGGTCAAGAACCTGGTGCTTAAGACCACTCAGAAGCAGGACATTGAAGAAGAGGATTGTCAAGCCCCAAAACTGAGGGACGAGACCGGCACCTAACCGGGTGAACACGGTCAAGCGGACCTGGATTGCCTTTCCTACCCAACGTGTTTCCCCCGTGTATACAATGCACCATGTTCCATATGAAATAACAACTTAGGATTTAAGCGTGGGTTTACAAACTTAGGTTCATTTCTCTTTTAGCATTTCACAATGGATTCCCAAAACATACACCATACATACATAACTTTCCAATACGGACCACGATTCCGAATATGTACAGTTACTACCCAAAATACATATATATATATATATATATATATATATATATATATATATATATATATACACACCCACATCATGTCTACGGAGCCTCTACGATACTAGGAGTTTATACAATAATTGTCGGCAACAAGGCCCCGGCTATACCTTACAATACATAACAGATTAAAAAGAGATAGCATGAATTACACACGGCCGCGGGAGAAAGTGGAGCTTACCAGTACTGTTAAAAGATGAAGAGGAGGCACCACTAACAGAGAACTGAGCTACCTGCTATAGAACCACCTATATCCATATAAAATATGTAGCGCCCCCAACACAAGGGACGTTAGTACTGTGGAATAGTACTAGTATTTATGAGCAAACTTACTCAAAGTAAAATCAAGAGATGCACAGATAGAAAGCAGTTTAAGGAGCCAACACATAGTGCACAGTGATACAGAAACAAATACAATTGAGAGCCTCACAAATTCTTATTTCAACACAATCCCATTTCAGTTTTATCACATTCTGTTGCGGCGTGCAACCCGATCCCACTGTACAGTTTACGCTCCACCCTTGTTACCTCTCCACCCTTATTACTACGTGTTGCAGCGTGCAACCCGATTCCACAATACATTTCTGTTGTGGCATGTAACCCGATCCCACCGTACAGTTTACACTCCACCCTTGTTACCTCTCAACCCTTATTACTTCTTGTTGCGGCGTGCAACCCGATCCCACCGGACCATCAAATTTCATGGAAACCAATAACAGCCCACAATTCAATCACAGGGTTTGATATCATCAAGAGTACAATTTCAATAACCCAACCAATCATGTGTTCACAATAGTCTTTATCATCCATTAATTCGACGACAAAGATGCTCATAAACAAGAATGTAAATTCATTACAACCAACAATCCATATGAAGTTAAGCCACAGTAAACCTTGCCAATAATGAGTCATATATGATATTTCCATGGTCATTTAGTTCTATTAGATCAATTCACAATTCCCTTTCATCACTTGTTACATAGCCCTTATCACTTAGATACATTTACACATTTGAGTTTGTTATCATTCTTTCATACCAACATACTCAAGAATTTAACAAACCTTACACATGTTAGAGTAATCACATAGAAGTCACATTTCACAATTTCAATTATCACGATAGTCGACTAAGACAAATCAGAGAATGCAATCTCACACCTCAACACAACCGGGAAATCAATTCACAAATACTCAGCAAGAAATCATACCGAATGTTTGGACACCAACAAGGTGACTCTACGAAGATTAAAGTTAGCCATACATACCTCGAGTCGTTCCCTTTTTAATTTCTATCATAATTCACCAGACCGTCTAGCACCGTCAATCTACTCCACAATGTGACATATTTCACTTAGAATTAGGAATCTTGTACCCAATTGAGCATTTTGTCAAACACTATGTGACCCCTTAGACTAGTAACCTCCTTTTGAGAATAATTACCTAAACTTATTTTTCCCTTTACTAGATTACGGGGTTTAACTCACATGCATGCAAGATTTCACTTTTTTATTTTCTAGAACCAACCTATGGGTGTTTCATTCTTACACAAAATCTGAGAAATTGGGGAAATAGGGTGAAGACTTACCTCTTTGAGTGAAGAAGATGACAATAACTCGATAACTTCCGGCTTGAGGGATTTTTTGTAAATCAAATTGGATGATGTTGATACCTTCTCTCTCAAGAACTCTCCTCTTCTCTCTTTATTTTTGGTCAGAAAATCGTTAAAAATTAAGGGAAGGGGTATTTTATAAAATAGGGGGTCGAGTTTTAAATTTAGAAAACAGGAGCCCCGACACAGAGATGTGGTCAGGAATGCAATTGCATTCCTGCTATGCGGTCCGCATTCCTGCCGCATAGTTGGCCTTCAAATAGGCCAAAATGGGAACCACATTGCCCAGGTATGCGACCGCTTATGCGGTCCGCATACCTGTTATGCGATCACATAATGCGTAGCATAACCTCCCTCGCAAAAACTATGGGGCAAGAATGCGACAACTATACGGCCCGCATTCGTGAAAATGCAATCGCATGCTAGGCCGCATAGTTGTCCTCAAAATGGACAGGAAACTGTCCAGGTATGCGACCACTATGCGGTCCACATACCTGTTATGCGATCGCATAGTGCATCGCATAACGCGCAATTTCTGGGAAATTTAATATTTCAAGTTCTGGGATACTTTTTACTCAAAATAGGACCGTTTTAAGAATTCTGCAATTATAACAGCACAGGGACCTATTCAGGCATTATTTTAGATATAGAAATTTTACGGGTCTTTACAATGATATGGCATTGCTCACTATACATTTCCATCTAGCAATAAGGAAAGGTGGATTCTTGAAGAAAGGTAGTTGTCACGACCCAAAATCTCAACCAATCAGGGTCGTGAGGTGCCTAACAATGTTTGCTAGGCAGGCTAACATAACAAATAATACAAAAAAAGCAATAAATATTTGACTACTTGATCAATAACATAACGTAAAAATAGCTCTTTTGATAACATAATAAAGTTCAAAAACCAATAACAAATTTTAATCACCCCGAGATTCGATGTCACAAGTACAGGAGCTTCTAGATATAACTAAATACAATGTTCTGAATGAAATGCAACTCTGTATGAATAAAGTCGAAATGGTACAATAGAGATAAGATAATGGATTGAGGCTTGTGGATGGGATGCAGATCTACCTCAAATCACCAACGCAGTATCTGCTAAGCACCTCTTAAGGCTCCGCTGGTACCAATGTCAAGATCTGCGCAAGAAGTGTAGAAGCGTAAATGAGTACAACCGACCCAAGTCACCCCGTAATTATCGAACCTAACCTCGACAAGGTAGTTATATATATAAAACAAGTAAAGAGTCAATTGAAACAATGGGATAGGGTCAAGTATAGGGGACAATACATGGTAATAGTAAATAAAGAAGCATGAAGTAAACCCCTTTCCAAAATTGGCAACAAATCGACCAAGTGAAAATTCACAATACCAAATATCAAGTAAAACAACAAATTCAACAAACTCGCACGACGTCACCTTTCATATTTTTAGTCTCATCATCACCATATCAAATAAATGCATGTGCACAGCAACACCCTTCGTGTTTTATCCTCACATTCACTCAATCAATGATATCAATATGCAAGTGGTGCATGGAAACACCTTCTGTGCTCTTTAATCTTCCTCAACAAGCTACAACCACAACACTAATATCAAGTAAGGTGGGAAGAAAATTCAACTTCAACACGTTTGGTACCAGCAATTGATCAACAACTTTCACGAACTCAACTTCCAATATCACAAAAATTTCAACATAAGCAATAGACAAGAACGTGAATAGTCAAAGAATAAATAATCTATCTAAAGCATGGAAAGCATAGTAAATCAAACAACACGGTACAGATAAGACAAACTCCACACGCATGTTTATCCCATAGCAAACGCATATATACTCATCACCTTGCAAATACGCCTCCCCCAACACATAGTTCACATAGAAAATAGACTTGATTCTACCTTAATTCTCTCAATTCAAGGTTAACCATGACACTTACCTCCTTCCGCAACAAAATAAACAACCAACCATGGCTTTTCCTTTCGAACAAGCCTTGAAACCAACCGAATCAATTCGATTATCGTTTAAACAATTCAAATTTAATGTTTTAGAAACTACTCCACAAATGAAAAATGTTCAATTTTGATCATATTTGAAAAGGTCAACAAATGTCAACCCCGAGCCTACTTGGTCGAAATTCGAGATTTGGAAAAAATCTCGATTATCCATTCACCCTCGAGCTCGATTATGTGATTTGTTTTGAAATCAGACCTCAATTCGAGGTCTAAATAATAATTTTACAACATCCCTAAATTCTATCCAAAACATCTACTCGCTCCGTTCCAGTTTATGTGAACATATTTTCTTTTTCGTCCGTTCCAAAAAGAATGACCCCTTTCTAAATTTGGAAATAATTTTACTTAAACATATAATTCTACCCTTAATGAGAAGCTTTTATAACCATACAAATACTCTGGGGTCCTTTTTGACTTTTTTAGGACCACAAATTCAAAAAGTTTTCATTTTTCTTAAACTTTGTGCCCAGTCAAGCAGATTCACATAAATTGAAACGGAGGCAGTAATTTCTATCTTAAAATTCATAGATTTGATGATCAAATTCATTAAGAAATAATGGAAATTGATGAAAAGGGAAATAAAGTTGCTAACCAATGAAGTTGAGGAGAAAAAGTTCTTCAAAAATCGCCTCTAGAGAGTTTGGAGTTGAAAAATGTTGTAAAACAAGCTAAGTCCCCTTTTGCCCCAACTTTTAACTAATTGTAGATGCAGAAATTGTGAACTCTTATTCACAATTACGACCATCACAAATGCAAACTACTGATCACAAATGCGATCGGTGTCCCTCCCATACAGTAGTCGCAAATGCGACATAAGGGCCGGAAAAAAATCACAAAACAGTTTGCAAAAAACGAACATTTTTTCGCAAATGAGATGCGCAGCCCCCAGCTTATGCTCGTGTTTGCGAGCCTGACATTGAAAACGCTAGGTTTTCAATTTCCTATAAGGTTTTCTCAATTGCGATACCTGCAAGTTCACACCAGCAATTGCGATGCTTCAGCAGTGCCAATATCAACCAAAACTCATCTAAAACTCACCTGAGCCCTCGGGCTCCAATTTGAATATACACACAGTGTAATAACATCATACAAACTTAATATCTATCACGAATCGCCAAAATGACATCAAATATCACGAATCGATCATCAAAACTCAAGATTTCAACTTTGAAACTTAATTTTTTTGCCAACTTTCACATAATGTGCCGAAAAGCCCTCCGGTCACCCAGGACCCCAACCAAAACATATATAAGTAAAAAAAATCATACTAACCTACCGGAATCGTCAAAACACAAAACCGGGATCATTTACGAAAAATATTGACCGTGATCAACTCTAGCCTCCTTTTAAGTAAAAAAATCATGTATTCTTCAAATTTTCACATAAAAGCTTTTCGAAAAATGACACGGACCATGAACACAAGTCATATAACATCATATGAAGCTATGAGAGGCCTCGAAGTACAAAAATAAATACTAGCACTAAAAATGACCTATCGGGTTTTCACGGTTTTTTATCCAAATCCAAAACTGTGAAAAAAATAACAACACTAATAAATGCTACAAGCGTAGAAATAAATATCACTTTATCAAAGGCTTCCCCTTGTGGGAAACTGGGTGGAATAAGAACAATCTTGATAAGAGAAAACAACAGAAGAGAGATCGGGTTTGTGAACGAAGAATGACAAATAAGGCAATAGACAAAATTGTGAAAAGAGCTATGGTTTCCTTGCAATCATCCTCAATCGATAAGTCTGATGATGATGATAAAAGTGAAGATGAAGATCAGTCATTGATGGCCAAGGAGGATAGTGATTCAGAACTAGAATATCTCATAGCATTGATGGCAAATTCAAACTCTGACGTTGATGAGGAAGAAGAACTTGAGGTAATATTTCAATATATCAAAGATAAAATCCACACCTACTCTAAAAATAAATTTATTTCCTTGGATGTCTTGATTGGTGCATACCGAAAGATTTCTGATGAAAAGGGGCAGTTAATGAATAATTATGCATCACTTAGGTTTGAACTCAAAAATTGGAAATAAGTATAGAAAATATTGAAGTCTTTGTAGTTGATCTCAAGGACCATAGTCTTGTCTTAGAAGATGAAAAGGCTTCCATAGAAACTGAGCATAATAATTTCTCAATACTCCAAATAAAGGTAAGGACCTAGCCACTAATTTACAGGAGAAACTAAAGAGTGAAGTAAAAGAAGCTAATAAAAAACTTCTAGTTGAATATGAAAAAGATATGATACATCAAGAAAATCTGGATAAGGCCAAGTTTGAATTATAGAAGAACTTAAAGTGGACCAGGTCTTCCTAAATAATGTTCAAGATGCATGAAAACCACAGTAGTAACAAAAGGGTTATAGGACGTAATAAGAAAAAGATTCCATACAATCCACATAGTAAGTATGTAGACATTCATGACAATTTCCTTTGCACTCACTATGAAAATAATGGACACTTCGAAGAAACATGCACATCTAGAATCCAAGCAGGCCTGCAAATTGTTGCATATGTTGAGAAAAAGAAATTGATGAAACCTGGTCCTTCATTGAAAGGTAATAAAATACCAGGGTGGAATAATAAGAATGTTGTTCATCCTTTTACTCAAAGAAAGGGACCCAAGCTTGTATAGGTTCCTAAAGCTAACCACTGAATGTTTTTGCATGTTAAGGTGAGAGGAAGAAAAAATTGGTGGTATATTGACAGTGATTACTCCCACCACATGATTGGAAATGCAGAAAATTTCCTCTAATTAACAGCCTATCAAGCAGGTAGTGTGGGCGTTGGAATTGGCAAAAAGGAAAATATAATCAGCATAGGTAAGGTTGGTAAGTCTCACTCACATTCAATAAAAAATGTAAAGGATTGAAAAACACCTTGTTGAGCGTGTCTCAAATGTGTGACAAAGGGAATTGGGTTCTCTTTACTTCTATGAACTGTATGGTCACAAATGAAAACTCTGAAAGCCTGGTTCTCCAAGGAAAAAGTCACAAAAACATTTACAAATTTGATATCATGTCTTCACCTGAAAATTAACTCTCATTCCTTAGTGCATTTGATACTGACTCCTTTGTGTGGCACAAAAGACTAGGGCATGTTAGTTTTACTATGTTGAACAACTTTATTACCAAGGACTTGGTCCTTGGGCTGCCCAAGTCAAAATTTAGGAAAGTAAATATTTGTGATGCTTGTGCGAAAGTTAAGCAGGTCAACTCATCATTAAAATCCAAGAAAGTAGTAAGTACCTCTCGACCTCTGGAACTACTTCACATGGACTTATATGGACTAATGAGGGTTCAAAGTAGAGGTTGAAAGAGTTATGTGTTTGTAATTATTGGTGATTATTCTATATTTACAAGGACAATATTTCTGGCAACTAAGGAAGAAACATATGATATGTTTGTGACTTTTGCGAAGAAACTTCAAAGAAAAATGAATAGTCATGTAGCTAGCATTAGATCTGACCATAGAACTGACTCTGAAAATATTAACTTTCTGGAGTTCTGTGTTGTAAATGGTATAGATTATAATTTCTCTGCACCTTGGACACCACAGCACCATGGTGTTGTAGAAAGAAAAAACAAAACTCTACAGGATTTGTCCAGAAATATGTTAATTAGTAGTGGACTTCCTAAAATATTTTGGGTTAAAGTTGTGAACACCGCATGCTATATCATAAATAGGTCCATGATTAGGCCAATAATTGATAAGACCCCTATGAATTACTTAAGGGTATAAAACCAAATGTAACCCACCTAAGAGCCTAAGTGTTTTGTGCACAACAACGACAAAGAGACTCTAGGGAAGTTTGATACTAAACGTGATGAGGGTGTCTTTCTGGTTTACTCACCACATAGTAAAGCTTATAAAGTGTACAATAAAAGAACAAAGTGTGCTGAAAAAAGTATTCATGTAACCTTTAAAAATATAACTATATGGCTGAGAAAGGTACACGGGTTGTTGATGATGGTGCGTTTGGTCCTACCGAAAATAATGAGGAGCAATCAAACGAAGGACTCCTAGAGGCTACAGCTTAACCGGAACAAGAACAAGTCCTCGGGAAGTTGTTCAGGATGTACCAGTGATAGGGGGAATAGATCAAGAAAATCAGACAGAAAGTGTTACACTTGGTTCCACTGTTGAGCATGAAGGAAACACTGACACTCAAGGCCAACACACAAGGGCTTGGAAACATCAGAGTTCTGATCCACTTACTAATGTACTTACACCAGTTTTGAAATGGTAACCAGATCAAAATTCAGAAACATGATTGTCTTCTCAACCTATATACCTATGGTGGAACCTTAGATCATTAAAGAATCCTTTGAATATTCAAAGTGGATAGTGGCCATGCAGGAAAAGCCAAATCAGTTTGAAAGAAACAAAATTTGACACCTGGTTCCTAACTCAAAAGACAAAATAGTCATTGTAACTAGTTGGATGTTCAGGAACAAGCTGGATGATCAAGGAAACATTACCAGGAACAAGGCGTGATTGGTTATACAAGACTATAATAAAAAAAAAGGTATTCACTATGATGAAACATTTGCTTATGTTGCAAGGATGGAGGCAATACGCATGCAATGGCATCATACATGGATTTCAAACTATAGAAAATTGATGTGAAGAATTCCTTACTGAATGGGTACTTGAAAGAGGAAGTGTTTGTGAGACAACCTCTAGGTTTTGAAAGTCATGAGTTCCCAAATCATGTGTACAAATTGGACAAGGCATTGTATGACTTAAATTGAATGGGTACTTGAAATAGGAAGTGTTTATCTTATAGCCTCCAGGTTTTGAAAGTCATGAGTTCCCATATCATGTGTACAAATTGGACAGGGCATGATATGAGAGACTGTCAGAGTTTCTCCTGGAAAACGGGTTCTCACAAGGAAAAATTGATAATACATTATTTCTATTGAGAAGTGGCAAGAACCTACTGAAAGTGCAAATATATGTGGATGATATCATTTTTGGAGCCATGACCAGAGTGAATTTGATATGAGTATGATGGGAGAATAAACTTCTTCATTGGACTTCAAGTTAAGCAGACAGAAAAGGGAAATATGATACACCAGCAGAAATACATCAAGGAGTTAATCAAAAGGTTCGATATGGAAAACGTAAAGACGATTAATACTCATATTGCCACTGCAACGAGGTTAGATATGGATAAACTTGGTACCTCTGTTGATGTAAAGAAGTATGAGTTATGATTGGGTCCTCTCTCTATCTGATTTCAAGTAGGCTTGATATTTTGTACATCATGGGATTGTGTGCAAGATTCCAGTCAAGTTCAAATGAATCGCTCTTGATGGCTGTTAAAAGAATCTTGAGATATCTTAAGTCCAAAAGAATTGCTCTTGGAGACTCCTTAGAATTGATTGGATATAAAGATGCTGACTATGCTAGATATTTCGTGGACAGGAATAGCACATCAGGGATGGCCATTTTCTTGGGTCTTGTTTAATTTCTAGGGCATCAAAGAAACAAAATTCAGTGGCCCTACCAACTGTTGAAGGTGAGTATGTAGAAGGTGCATGATGTTGTGCTCGTCTATTATGGATGAAGCAACAACCATAGTACTATGGGTGATGATTGAAACAGTCCCCATATTTTGTAGTAATACAAGTGCTAGGAATATGGTCAAGAACCCGGTTCACCAAAAGAGAACAAAATGTATTGATGTGAGACACAATTTTTGGAGAGATAATGTTGACAAAGGTCATATCTCTATGGAGTTTAGAAAGACAGAGGAGCAGATTGTTGACATATTCACCAAATCTTTAAGCAAGGATCATTTTGAAAGAAATCGCTTGGAGCTAGGTTTGATCAAAATGGAATAGGGAATTCTTAACTTTCCTCAAAATTAGCTATGTCTTAATAATTTTTCTAGTGAGTAAATGCGTAAATTATTGTCTAAATCAGTCTTATACTGTAATAGGTATACACGCATGTCATTGATCTTGGGCATGGATGCGTAATCTAATGACAAAAGCCTGGACGAGAAAAGTTCTCAACTAAGATTAAGGAAATTAGTCAAACAAAACTAGTTGTGTGACACTAAGGTATGTACTCCATTTCCAATTGACTGTTGCGCCTAACTGTCATGTCATTGAAAATGGGTTCGCACACATCTCACTTGTATTTTGTAGCCCATTCTCTCTAACCCTATGAAATTTACAATGGATCAGGTTCTGAAATGAAAACAAATCGTCAAATCGTAGGGTAATTATGATTCGCTCCAGTTTGCGTGTAATTAGAACCAGATTCCTAAAATTCCCTTCACACGTCTTTGCCACCCGATTAAATTCCTAACCGCCACTTTTAATTTTCAATATGTGACAGACACCCCTTTTTTGTTTTAGAACCGAATTAGAATTAATTAAAGAAAATCAAGGCTGAAAAACTGTCAAATCAATATCTATAGAAACCTTTCTTCTGCCCATTCTCTATAATATTATCAAAATTAGTCAAGAATTCGCAAGATTGAAAAGAAAACCCTAATCTCTTTTTTTATGAAAATCATAAGCTCACAACAATGATGAACTCACCTAAAATTTTTCCTTATGAAATATCTGAAGAAAACCCCACTCCTAACCCTATTACACCTTTGTATATAACCACCCCGATTGATTCTGCCTAAGAACTATCTTCCCTACCAATAGCCCCAAAAATATTCACTGGACTGGTTGAATATTCTGACGAAGAAGAAAAAGAAAGTGAAGGAGGAGCCTCAAATTGAGGGGGAAGCAGTTGATGTTTAATAAGAGAAAGAGGTTGGCACTGAACAGGCAGAAAAAGTGGCCGATGAGAAGTTAAGTGAGGAAGTAAAAATTGGGACCCAGGTAGAACTGTTGGATTTGGTGATTTGGTGAAAGAGAAAGAGACCGATGAAATTGTTGGTGATGTGAGTGAGAAGATACTAGAAGAAAACAGTTGAGGAACTTAGGAAAAAAAGATCAAAGGGAAATTGTTAGTGTTGGAGTAGAAGCACCAGAATCCCCTAGATAACAAACAGGTTCTTCTACTGCTGGTGAGGGAGAAACAGTTACACTGGGAGAATTTGAAGAAGTGACTATGCAAGAAATAGGCCAGGTTCAAGAACCTAGTTCATTGAACGCTAATCCAGAAAAATCAGAATCCATTGATTGGACTAACACTGAGGAGTAAGTGCAAAAGAAAGGAGAAGCAGTAGTAGGGAATGAGAGTAGTGCTGAATGTGATTATAAGGCTCTAGTGAACCTGATTGACATGATGAAAGAGAAGAAATAAGTTAAGGAGAAAACCATTCCTAAGAGGGAAAATATTGTAGCAAAGAAAGTAGTATTGCCTACTGGATATGCCACATTGGGAGGAAGAACACATGTAACTAGAGGGAAAAGCAAGGCAACTCTTGAGAAAGACTTAGAGAAGAGTAAGAAAAAAGAAGAAAGATGCTCAGAATGATTGATGAGTCTGATGCAGAGAAAGTTGATCTGGTGAGTGGAGAAGATGAAGAGGAGGAGGAGGAGGAGGAGGAGGTTCCTCTTCAAAGAAAAGGAAGAAAAAGGTTGAATCATCTTCAGTCACTCCCAAGGAGGAGCCAGAGGTGAAAGGAACCAATTCCAATGGAGGAAAAAAATTCAGAGGAAATTTTTCATTGTCGGCAGAGAGGAAAGATTCACTGTATTAATCATGTTGAAGGGTCGAGTAATTGACCCAACTGTTGTAACTATGTTTGGGATGAAGGAATTGATGGAGAAGTTGGAGGTTTTGGGGTGGACACACTTGTTTTAATGCCCACTACTCGTCATGTATGGTGAAGTAATGCTTTACTCTTACGAAAACTTGAAAGTGTTGGAGGGTGGCATTGTACGTTATGAAGTTGGGGGGTGGACTTGGTTCTTCATGCTAAATTACTGGGGAAATACTGAATGTTCTTGTGAAGGGATTTAACACTTACGTAAAGTGTGAGTGGCCTAAATTGAGAGAAAAGGAAGATGCATTATACTTGAATAACAAGTACACTCAAGAAAGGGAAAATCTGATGGTAAGGAAGGTAGGAAAGGAGGAGATAAAACTGGTTCACAAGCTGCTATTTGAGTTTATGAACAAGTGTCTATTTCCTCGATCAGAAAGAAGGCATGGGTCCACTTATTGGATTTTGTAGTGATGGAGGTTCTTGATTAGAAAAACCAACTAACCTCACATCTCTGATACTAAAGCACATGGCAAGGGCTACTGATCAGGAAAAAGGCACACATACTCTACCTTATGGGTTTTTATTAACTAAGGTGTTTGAGCCTTTCAAAGTTCCCCTCAGAGGCCAGAAAAAAGAACCAAAAAGGATATGTTTGATGAGGAGACCTAGAAAGAGTGTAACCGTGTTGCTAGAAAATTGGGGACCAAAAGTAAGAACATGGTCACTAACCTTTTCGAGGAGTTGGTTGCTGCCAACGAGGAAAAGGAGGAAATGAGAGAAAAAATTGCTTCATTGAAGGAAGAAAAGATGAGGTTGAAGGAAGAGATAAAGAAAGAGTAGGAAGTCTCTACCGCTAGATTTGACAGGTTTCAGGGACTTATTCAAGGAGAAGCCTCTTCCAAGAAAAGAACTTAATCCTCAGTCCTCTAAGGTTTCAAAGTGTGTCTTTTGTCAATTCTTGTCCTTCCCCCCTCCCCCCTCCATGGATTTCTTTTTGTTTTGTTTTTATTTAGTTGGAAGTTTTGATGGGTTTGTTCAACCGTCTTTTGGTTTGGCCCCCTTGGGCTTAATGTGGTTTGTGATATAACAATGACAAATTGAATAAAAATTTCGGTCTTTTGGCTAATTTTTGTGTTGTGCGTCTAGGAAAATTTTTAATTGTATTATTCATTTTTGCTCCTGATGATATGTACGTGTTAATGTAGCCCCAATGGCCATAAATTTTACATTATATATTCTCTTATTGACTTTACTGATGTCTTTTTGTTTTTTTATGACGCCAAAAGGAGGAAGTTAGCTATGTGCTTAATCTATAAGCATGGTTCTTGAAATGGCACTTGGACTAATAAAAAAACTCTTGAGTTGTCCATTTGTAGGTTTTATAATGAATTATGCCTAGATATCTTTAGGGTTGCGATGAATGGAAGGCAAGTCCCATACACTTGTGCAAACATGGACAATTTGAAGAATAATGTTGTCGATGAAACTGGTTCTCATTATATAAACTAATGAATAATCGGGCAAGTTGTTGACTGGTTTGAAAATAGAATTGCCATCATCAAAGGGAGGATTTGTTGAGCTGAGCATGAAACTATGTTTTAATAATTAATAAAACATATCTGAGGATCATATTTCACGTTCCAGTTTGGTGCGCTACTAGACTAATGTGCATATGAGAGATGTGAATGTCGAGTGAACCAGGGTCATAGAAAACTAGTGGAAGAATACTAACCGGGCGCGAAATGTCATCATTCCTATGTGAGTTGGTACTCCCAGAAAATTATGTCTATGTCCTAAAAGGAATACACGTATTGGAGGACTTCGTGCACCAAAAGGAATTTGTATTTATGGGAAAGACGTGTATGGAAACAGAAAGTTGAATAGTTTGAAACAAATAAGAAAACCAAATCTAAATAGGAGAGGTTTTCCTTAACCAAAATATTATAGGTTTTGGAGCATTAATTGAAGAAGATATTTGACCAACCTTGCAACTATAAATGAAGACTTTTTGCCACACTTCAATAGTACTGCTACTGAGAGAAATCACTGCAGTACTTCTGACAATAAAAATCACAACAAAAAGATACTTCATAAAAATCAATCCAACCAAATGAAGAACCAATTCTTAAAGATGAAACTGCTCTAACTTCTTTAGTTATTACATTAAGTCAATTTCTCCAATTGTGACCTAAATGCTTCCAAGAAGTGCAATAGTAGGGTATTGTTGAGACTTATTTTTGTAAGCTTCCTAAACTAGAGTTAATTTGGGAAGGAGTTTTTATAATTGACTTGATTAATTATAGAGTTTAGGGTATTAGAGTTAGTTTCCTTGGTTATAGAGTTTCAACCTAAAATTGTTCTTTGAAGTTTGATAGACAATTGAGGAAAAACCCTTGAGGAAGGAAGTTTTTCTCTTAAAAATCTCTATGTTGATTACTTTTCTGCAATTATTTCTATTTGTGTTTGTCTTACTAGCCCAAGGAATCAAGTTCTTTTGAAAACGCGAAAATCAGGTAAGAAACCATTGAACCATCATTTTTATGTCTAGAAGTAGTCTAAATAACATTGATTGTCAAGGATTGATAAATTTTATGCTACATTTACTCTACCTATATTGTTAATTATTCACAAAATATACTCTATTAGCATGACTTTGTGATCACTCGATTATTCACCAAACTCCACCATATTGTCATGACTTTATGTTACCTGTAATCGACCTCTAATTAACTTGTTCAAAAACTCTTCCCCATTGGCATAATTTTGTGCTTCTTCATCTATGACATCAAACTCTACCATATTGGCATGACTTTGTATTATATACAATCGACCAATCTGTTAAAATTGATCATCAAAATCTGCCATATTGACATAATTTTAATGTGTTATAAAGTGTTCTTCAACATTACAATTTCAACTTCAATCAAACCACCCTAAATTTGCTCCAAAAAATCTCAACTTAGTTAATATTTAAACCAAAAATTAAGCATAAATTATCATCTTTCAAACGATTTTAACAATAATCAACATCAACTCTCAATTTTAACCCAAATAAAAATTTCAAGCTTCGAATAATGAAGAATTATTATCTTCTTGGCAAAGAAAGAAGCCTATTTTCACAATGAAATAAAAAAAAGGAAAACTATCAGCTATGTTCATTTATAAGTATCTTATTACAAAAATTGATCAATTCATAAAATATTACTAATATTAGCCAATCATCTATTTGTAGCCAAAAAAAAAGGTCAATTTTTTTTTTTTTTTACCGGTATTATTGGAATAGATTGGGCACATCTTAAGAAGTTTGAATCTCAATTTTGAGATAATTTGGCATAGTTTATAGGTGGTTTGAATTGAAAATTCGAAGTAGAAGATGAAACATGAAAAAGATATCTATATCACACTATGTGTAACGACCCGACTTGTCGTTTTATAAATTAACGGTCCATTCAGCGATAAGGTTGCGAGAAACTTCTCAATACGTATTATGACTTGCGTGTGCGATAGAGTTTGATTTTCGGAAGATTCAGAATTTAATCAAAAGAACAATTCTCATTTTTGAAGCTCAAATGAAAAGCGTTGATCGGAGTTTCACTGTTGAGAAAAAGATTCTGTAATGGAGTTTTGATGATTCCAATAGCTTCGTATGGTCATTAAGGACTTAGGCGTATGCCCGAAATTGGATTTTGAGGTCCGTAGAATAAATTGAAACATTTTGGCAAAAATTGGAAAAATGGAATTCGGAAGTTTGACCGAGAGTTGACTTTTTGATATCGGGGTTGGAATCCGATTCTAAAAATTGAAACAGGCATGTTATATCATTTCTGACTTGTGTGCAAAGTTTGAGGTCAATCGTACTTGATTTGATAGGTTTCGACATCAAATGTAGATGTTGAAATTTCGTAGTCTCATTATGCTTGAATTGGGATGTGATTCGTATTTTAGCATTGTTTAAAGTGATTTGAGTCCTTGACTAAGTTCATAATATGTTTTGAGACTTTTTGGTGTGTTCGGACGGAGTCTCGAGGGGCTCGAGTGAGTTTCGAAGTAGTACCGGATCATTTTAAAGCCATTTTTAACTGTAGATTTTTGCTATAGCAGTGTGCATCGCAAGAAATTTCTACTGCACATGGATGATTTTGAGAGCTTATATCTCGCAATGTATAAGGAATTAGGAGATGAGTCAAACATGAAGTTGTAGCCCTTAGTGTCTAGTTTCCAGAAAGTTAAACATTCATTATTTGGACACTTGTACAAAACGTTATGATCGATTAGCTGGAGATCGTTTATGCTCTTTTTCTGGGCTGAGGGAAAATCACATGTGTCAATACGATTTATAAGTCTCAAATGCCAAATGCAAGTTGCCTGGACAGATTCTAAAAATGGGTGTTTCGGCCATTTTAAAATATTTGGAGCTATGGAGTTCAGATTGAAGCGATTTGTGAGACGATTTTTCACCATATGGATTAGGGTAAGTGTTCTATATCCGAAAATAATTATATATGCCATGATTATATGATTATATTCATCATTTATTTCAGATTTAAATGGAAGAAATCAAGGTTTTTGCAAAACCTTTCAAGAACGAAAACTTAAGATTTAGAGACCGAGTTGTTATCGGAATTTGGTAAAATGGTATGGTTGAACTCATATTAGAATGGGTGTTCGAATTTCGTGAATTTTATGTCTGTTTCCAAGAGGCGGGTCCCACGTTGACTTTTTAGTGTGAAATTTTAAGCCGACATTTTATTATCTGGAATTATTTTCGATGAATGTTCATGAACTTATACAATTAATTTGAATATATTTGAGCTGTCCGGAGGTCAATTCAAGCAAGAAGGCTATTTTGGAATATCGACCTAACTCCGTAAAGGTAAGTATCTTGCCTAAACTTGAGTGGGATAATTACCCCTTAGGAATTAAGTTGTATGTGCCATTTGTGTAATGTGAAAGTCGTGTACGCGAGGTGTACGTACTTGATTTATATGTGCAAATTATGTCGGTTAAAATTCGTAGACACCCTTAAGTATTAAATTGGAAATTGTTGGTACTTATAAAATCGTTTATTTTCATGCCTTATTCCTTTTTTTTGCTAGTTTGTAATTTATATGATAAATTTGTGTGATTGCCACTTGGATTTTTATGTGAATTACGTGTGTTTGTTAATTTGATATTTCTTGGAAATAATCACATTATGAATTTTCCATCTGCAAATAATTAAGTAAATAAGTTTAAATTGAGGCATTAACATATTTATCTAAATTTGGATTTAAAAAGAGGTAGTTCTTGCTGAGCTAGTCTCCCTTCTTTGCTTCTACATATTTACTTTGGGACTACGAGGCGTTTACTCGGGAGATCCCCTTGTACTGCATATTTACTTTGCGACTACGAGGAGTTTAGTCGGGCGATCCACATGTACTGCATATTTACTTTGGGACTACGAGGCAGTACCTCGGAAGATCCCCATGTCTTACATATTTACTTTGGAGCTACGAGGCAATACCTTGGGAGATCCCCATGTCTTGCATATTTATTTTGGGACTACGAGGTGGTACCTCGGAAGATCCCCCTGTTGAGCACTTACATTTGGGTTTACGAGGCGATACCTCAGGAGCGCCCCTGTTGTTTACCTCTATTAGTTGTGATGTTACTTATCTTCGAAGTGCTCGTCGTTCACTCCTCAGTCATTTCATTAAAGTATTATGTCTTCTATCTTGTGAATTGCCCATACGGTTGGGAGAGAAATATGGGCACGGGGTTCCGTGAGATATGAAAGTGGGATGAGTTCCAAAATTTTTAAGAGTATGAAGTGAGGTGTCAATCGGTGATTTCACTTGAAAAAATTATATTCGAAAGGTTTTATTTAAGAGAATTATATTCGAAAGGTTTTTATTTAAAAAAAATATATTTGGAAGGAAAGGTTTTATTTAAAAGAATTATATTCGAAAGGCTTTTATATGAAAAAACTTTATTCGAAAGGAAAGGTTTTACATGAATGAATTATATTCGAAAGATTTTATTTTAAAGAATTATATTCGAAAGGTTTTTATTTGAAATTATTATATTCGAAAGGAAAGGTTTTTATTTGAAAGAATTATATTTGAAAGGTTTTATTTAAGAGAATTATATACGAACGATATTTATTTGAAAGAGTCATATTGGGAGATATTTATTTGAAAGATGTTTATTTTGAGGAAGTATATTCGGGATATATTCAATTGGTAGAATTACATTCTAAAGAGTTTTATTTGGAAAACTTATAGAGAAAAGATGTTTATTTTAAAGGACTTGATTAATTGGTTGTACTTGTCTTTATTATTCATGTGAGTAATATTTATGGTGTTCTTGATGCCTTACTATTTATGTCGCTAGCTGATTATTGTTGTTATCACTGCTATCTGTTTCTATTATATTTTGTGTTATATGTTGAACACCTTATTAGACTAGTGAGTGTCTTGACTGTACCTCGTCACTACTCCACCGAGGTTAGTCTTGATACTTATTGGGTACTGTGGTGTACTCATACTACACTTCTGCATATTTTTGTGCAGAGCCATGTATTGGAGATATCGGACTCGGACAGAGTTAGGGTGTTGATCGCAAGGATTCAAAGTATGGCTATTTGGTTGTCGCAGTCCCTTGGAGTCTTTCCATTTTTATTGTATTATTACTCTTATTCAAACAGTATTGTACACTCAATCCATAGGATCATTGCATGTATTCAGTTAGAGTTCGTGACTCAATATTATCAGTCTTGGGGCGCTTTTATATTTGTTTCCGCTTTTGATTTAGACACTTATATCAAATTATATGTTTAAAAAAGGGCTCTAAATGTAATTTTAATCACCTTACCTAGTCGTAGAAACTAAGTGGCATTACGATGTCTGTGGTGGGATTTTGGGTCGTGACACTGCGTATCATTTCTGCATCATATATGTATCATATTTGTATCCAATGTATATTACATGTATATCCATGTATACTTGTGTGTGTGATACATGTGTCGAGAAGAATTTCTTGAACTCGATTTTAACTATGAATTTTGGTACCAAATTAGTCCAAATCACCTCCAATCTTCCGAAGATTTGTATATTGACTCATCTATATGGTTTCAATGAATTTCAACCATACTCATTGAAAAGGGTTATTTTTTGCTTAGATTTTTGGAATATTGTATATATATTTTTTGCATTTCATCACTTTATTTGCTACCTCATCCAAGAAATTTACTTCCGTCTTGCATCTAGTGTTGCTGATTAAGCACTTTAAAATATAGAAGAAAATTTTTGCGTCTGATTCTTGGAGAAAAAGAACCTTATTTATTTGGATTTTCAATGTTTATATAAGTTTGGCTAGTCTTGCTAAGTCTATGATTAATGTCTAGAGAATCGCAATTAGAACTTATTTGAAATATTTTTGTAAGATTCCTGATAAAAAACAAGGACGTTATTTAAAGGCTAGTCTCTTAACCAGTGTTAATTGTAAAAATTGCATGGGGCGCCCTATTTGGTCATCTCTTTTTAACTTATACCCGTATGTTTTCTTCATTTGCATCCGTACCTATTTTTTTGTTAAATGCATTTTGTCACGACCCGAAATCTCCACTGCTAGGATCGTGATGGCGCCTAACATCACGCTTGCCACGCAAGACAACGTTAGAGATTATTTAGCCATCTATATTCATTTTTAGTAATTAACAGTGATCAGACAAAATAAAATGAAATAACTGCAAAGACATATAAATACGAAAGTCATTTACATATTACTTCTACCCAGAAACCTGGTGTCATAATTCACGAACTCTCTATCATTTATCTACGATCAATTGTCTGAAAGAAATTTCAATTGGTTTGAAAAGTAAAGGAAAACAGTAAAGAAGATATGTAGAAGGAGACGCCAGGGCCTGCAGACGCTAGCAGGACTACCTTGGGTCTCCGAGATGTGAACCTGATCCAATTACTCGATCAGCCATTACATGCTCCGAAATCTGCACAAGAGTGCAAAGTGCAGTATCAGTACAACCGACCCTATATACTGGTAAGTGCCGAGCCTAAACTCGACAAAGGTGCGAGGAGGCTACGGCGGGGCACTCACAATATAAGATACATATGATAAATAATAAGGCAGAAAAGGAGAACAGTATAATTTAAAAGTCGTAAATTGCAAAAATAAATACATCACTTTTTTGTTTTATTAACATCCAGCTACAACCAATCCTTAGGCGAAATACAAAACTACAGAATAATTTACACGTCAGAGAAGAATACGTAACACATAAGGAGAACGGAAGAAAACAAGTAAAATATGTAAATTGGCGGTGCGTAGGTACTCGTCACCTCACGTATACATTGCTCACATGATTTATCACATAACAAATAAGGCAAGGGTTCCTAAACCCTGATGACATGTCTATAGGAATAAAGTATTATAAAAATCAAGTCTGATTGTCAATTGTTAGAAATTCTGCCTATAGGATGTTGTCACTCACTTAAAAAAATTGTGTATGAGATCAACGTTGTCAATAATAGGATCAGTTTCACTATTTAATCATGCAATTATTAGAAATCATGCCTATAGGACAATGTCACCTGCCTAAGACTCACATCTATAAAATCAACGCTAATAATTCTGAGTTTACAAATAGTTTACTGCATCCTTGCGTAAACCATTTAGAACAATAACATTGCATATAAGATGCTGGAATTCAGAATCACCTAGAAAGCATGCTTATAGGACTCTAAGTCTTAATTTTGAAATCATCTACTGCTCATTCTGCCGCGTGCATTTGTTGTCTATGTATGGAGGCTAACCGGGGCCTTTAATTGTCTTGACGTGAAGTCCTATCTGTTTTGAATGTCGCCTAGCTTTCTCATTTTTGAGCAACCTAAGTTGAGTCCATAACCACCTCATAGTAGGTCCAAAGCCTCCTGGACCATAGGTATGGGACGGATAGTGCACGCATAGGATACAGTTTAGAATTGAATTAGAGCGTCTTTAGGTAAACAACTTCAACATAATAATCGGGTAGCAGGAGATGATAGTTTGTGCTCGCTGAATAATATGAGTAAATCCTATCTAAAATATAGTTGCGAAGTATTATTTATGTTGTGCTGGGTGATTCTTTAGGCTAAAAAATTTAGCAGTCCCCCTCCTTTATATACTTCCTATTCATACTTAGTCATTTAATATAGACCATTGTAGTTGTATCCTTGTAGTCCATGAGATTTGTACCAATTCTCATTGTGTTATAATGACAAATCTTCAAATTTTATATTTCTTTGTTTATCTGATCAGCTAGCCTAATTACATAATCCATACAGTCTTAAGTTCGGCTGGGACCCACAGTTGTGGACCTCGAAGAGTGCCTAACACCTTCTTTTTGAGGTAATTTGAGCCTTTACCCGATCTTTGGTGGCGTTGACTAGTAAAACAGAGTTATTTGCATAATAGGTTCCCTAACGCACCTCAAGATCAATAGTTGCCGACTCTTTCTGTTTTAACCCCCTTCCTTTAAAAGAGTTGTCACATGTCGAAACCCACTTTTGCGAGAAAACAAGGCGCGACATCGAGTTGGTTGAGCAGGTCAGGAGGTAGTTGGTGTTGTAATCATAGTCTGAGTAGCCGGTGGAGCACACGGTGGCTGAAAAGTCTGTGGAGGTGCACCCATCCTATGTCTGGGGCAATCCCTCACTATATGGCTAGTGTTGCCACACTCAAAACAAGCTCTCGGAGGGCGTGGATGTTGTGATTGGCTCGGGCCAAGTCTAGTGGACTGGCTGCTAAAAGCACCATGTGCAGGAGGTACACTAGATACTGGCGGTGCATAATAAGGCACCTGGGGCCTAAAAGGGTTCGGAATACCACTGGCGGCTGGAAGAGCTGAGTGAGCGGGGCGACTCACATAACCCCGACCATGGAAAACTGCAGATGGGACACGAGTACCATTGTAGGTGCCAGACTCTCGAGACCTCTTGGCCTTCCTCACCTCTCTATATCGAGAGAGCATACCCTCCAATCTCTTAGAAATACTCACAACTTGCTAGTAAGAAATATCCATCTCCAACTCCTGGGCCATGCTAATCCTGATACGGGGTGAAGTCCCTCAATAAACCGACAAACTCTCTCTTGAACTGTTGAAACCAAGGCTGGTGCATGTCGGGCCAATTCACTGAAGCGATCTGCGTACTCTGACACAATCACAACACCCTGGTGCAACGGCTCAAACTTCGTGTGCCACGCGTCCCTGAAACTCTGAGGAACATACTCCCTCAAAAACATGTCCAAGAATTATGTCCATGTAAGTAAAGCTGCCTCAGCCAGACTACTCGACCCATAAGCACGCCACCACTGATAGGTTGCTCCTCTAAGTTGGAATGTAGTAAAAGAAATCCCGCTCGACTCCACTACCCCATATTACGGAGAATACAATGACACTCCTCCAGAAAACCCTGGTATCATCTGTCGCCAATCCACTCAAGGTAGGAGGGTGGTACTTCTTGTACCTCTCAAGTCTGAGCTGCTCCATCTCAGAAACTATTGCACTAGACTTGGGTCGAACTGGAGCTACCGACTGCA
The DNA here is from genome assembly GCA_005239505.1 of Nicotiana paniculata. NCBI lineage: Eukaryota > Viridiplantae > Streptophyta > Magnoliopsida > Solanales > Solanaceae > Nicotiana > Nicotiana paniculata. Next base: position 49,701 of record ML333997.1, read on the forward strand.
TTGGTATAACCTCTGGAACTTTGTCGACCTGAACCCGCTGCTCTGGGGTAAGGCTACGGGATTTTGTGCTCCTCCCCCGGTTTGAGATGTGGCAGGAGCAAGTGGAATCAATCCAGCCTAAGCTAAGGTGTTGCACATGCTCAGAAACAGGGCTAGAGTCTCCTAGAGGGCTGGTGCAGCAATAGGTACCTCAGGTGCCTGCCCTCCGACATGAGCTACTGGGGGCTCCTCTGTAGCAGCTCATGTGGGTTCTCTGGTTTCACCGCATGGACGTCCTCGGCCTCTACCTCGGCCCCGACCTCTTGCGTCTTTAGCAAGGGCACGGGCGTCTAGTCATCAGATACGCAAGTACGTGTTTTCAACATCTGTGAGAGAATAGAATCAGAAGTTTAGAATTTTGAAGTCAACAAATTTTTGCATGACAAGAAATCAAAGAAGTGTAATTTTTTTCCTAACAGTTCCATAGCCTCCCGAAGACGAGTACAGACATCTCTGTACCGATCCGGCTCTAATAAACCGGCTTGTGACTCACGACACCTATGAACCTAGAGCCGTGATACCAACTTGTCACGACCCAAAACATTCCTCCATAAAACATCGTGACGACACCTAGTCTCTACGACTAGGTAAGACTAACATATTGCGGAAATAACAAAATAAAAGTAAAATTTAACTACTAACTGTAATAGATAACTGAATAACTGGTGATAAAGCCGCTCGGCGTGTATAATAACCAATACTGTAGAAATACACAGTCTTCCCAAAACCTGGAATATCGTAAGTCACAAGCTACAGAAGGAGAGAAATTTGGGTCGTGACAGTTTTGATGTTCTTGAACATATAGTTATTTTTTTGCCTAGTTCCTGTAAAACTAGTTTACTTATAGGAACATGGTTCATTAAGCAGTCCTTATCTAGAAAATTGCATTTTTTTTAATAGTTGCCTTATTTTCTTTAGGACAATAAAATAAACCTCCATTTGTTTTCTTGGATATTCAATAAACATGCACCTATCCATTCTTAGTTCCAACTTACATATTCGCTTTCCCTTTCAGCACATATGCTGGACAATCCTATATCTGAACATGTCATAGGATGAGCCTACATTCAGTCCACAATTCTATAGATGTCACAGGTACTAACTTAGAAGGAACTAAATTCATAATGTAATTTATAATTTCTAGGAAATATTCCAAAAACGGATAAGGCAAATATGAATAACACTTCATTAATCTATCCATGTCCAACAGAGACTTATTTCTTATTTATACAACACCACCCTATTATGGAGTATACGGTGAAGACAATTGAGATGTAATACCTTATTTTGATAAGTAACAAAATAACTTTTTAGAGAGGTGCTTGGTGCTACAATCAAATTGCAGTAACTTAATATATTTCCTTGGTGTTAATCCGTCTCAAGTCTTAAAAATGTTGAATTACTTAAATCATTAAGACTTACGGTGCATCAAATAAATATATTAATATTTTGAGTAATCATTCATGAAAGTCACAAAATACTCAAACCTATCTCTTACCAGTATGTTCATTTAACCATACAAATCAAAAGGGATTCATTCTAGCTTATCAGATTTATTTTCTTCTGAAGGGAAACATCATTTAGTCAAATTTTCTTCCAAACAGGATCCACAAGTTGGTAGTGCCCCCACATTCAATGAACCTTAAGGTCTATGCTCGACCAACTTAAAATCCTATCTAGATTAATAAGACTTAGACAAAAGTACACATATAAGTTTTATTCAATTTTGAAGAACATATTCTCTTATGAGGTAGACTAATATTGCTCTATTCAGGAGAGAGATTAATACATAATAACAAGGTCATGCATTCATGTACTACAAGAGATAAAATATTTATCAAGCTCAATAACTCAAGAGTTTTTTCGAAAAATAAAAAAAATATCCATCTCTTATTTTGCCCATAAATTAAAATTAAATTTCTTCTAACAAAGAGTACATATATTGCATCCTTTAAATTAATGTGTTATCACTATCAAAAGAAAATATTAACAAGTAATACGACAAATTGCATAAAGTCATTATGGAGTAGAGATAAAAATATTAAATAGATCATAACAAGTCAAAATACTGAATAATAAAATTAAGACTGGATTCAATATTTATATACATACATGCATGTCAAATAGTAGATTTCGATGGGAAAAGAATCATTCATGCAAAGCATATTACATAATACAATATTATATGTGATCGCACAAGTTGTTTGGCGGTCACAGTGTTTGGGCAGACTAGTCTCCGAATTCGCATAGCCCATGTCAAGATTGCATAGAATACCTTAGGCAGCGGAAGATTTGAGTATTATTCTACGTGGTCGCGTGAAGCCAACCGTGATCGCGTAGCTTTGATTAGATAAGGTCCGCGATCACGAGCAGTACGCTGCATTCACATAGAGGAATTTTAGGCACGTGTTGGAATATCCTTCGCGATCGCGACTGGAAGTACGCGATCGCATAGAACAAAGAGCTGGGAAGAATCTTAAAAACCCAAATCGAGGGTTTAATCCATATTTCACATTTTTGAACTTGAGTGCTCGGGAAGTGCGATTTTTGGAAAGATTTTAACCTGAGAAATTTAGGTATGTGAGTCCCACTCGGTTTAGACTAATTTACATGATTATACTCTTAAATCTACCCTTTAAATTCGAATTTATGGTGAAAAGACTGGAGAAAATTGGATAAAGTTCCTAGGCCAAGTTCTTGAGTTTTGATCCGGATTTTGATATCCGATTTGAGAAATTCTTATATTGTTAGACTCGTGAGTGAATGGGTGTTCTAAATTTATAATTTTCACTCGATTTAGAGACGTGGGCCCGGGAGACTTTTTGGGCAATTTTCCTAATTTCGCGTATTAGCTTCGAACTAATTAGCTATTTTTATTCCTTACAGTGATATTTACATTAGGCAATCGAATTGATTAGATTTGGGCCACCCGGAGTAGGATACTCGTGGCAAGAGTGTGATTTTGAGTTGAGTAGCGAAGTCGAGGTAAGTGGCTAGCCTAAATCTGTGTTGGGGACTTCCCCTTAGGTTGTTTTGATATTATTTTGTTATATGGGTGCCGTGTACGTGAGGTGACGAGTGCGTACACGGGCCATTGTTGCTAAAACTCCATTTTCCTTCCATGACATAAACATTTTTATTCCTATTTCACTATTTCGTGTACTAACTGTGTAGTTTAGATTAGGAAGGAGCATGTCTACCTGTTTTACTTGAATTTCTCCTAATTGTCACTATGTGCACCATGTTTAGGTAGTTTTATTCGCATTCTTGCCTGCGATTTTTCTTGAATTGTTTAAATAAATTGTATTTGGTATTCATTCGCATTGCATATTTAAATTGGGACTACGAACGAGATTCCGGGAGCTTTCCCCTGTACTGCATTGCATATTTAAATTGGGACTACGGACGAGATTCCGGGAGTTTTCCCCATGTACTGCATTGCATATTTAAATTGGGACTACGTACGAGATTTTAGGAGTTTTCCCCCTGTATTGCGTTGCATATTTGTTACTGTGAGATAAGTTGTGTTGAGCCGAGGGCCCCCTGTTGCTTTTTCTTTTAGCTCATTGTTTCTACTGTTTTGCCTTAGCTTATTACATTTCGCTGTCAAATTTTAAATTGTTTTTACTATAAACCTCCAGTAGAGCCTTAACCTGACCTCGTCACTACTTGAATGGGGTTAGGCTTGGCACTTACTGGATACCAATTGTGGAGTACTCACACCCTTTCCTGAGCATGTTTTCCATGTGCAGATCCAGGTACCAACACCCAGTATCGTGGCTAGGAGTCGTTCTAGCAGCTGCCAGGAGACCGTGAGGTAATTCTGCCGCATCCGCAGAATCCCACGAGTCCCTTCTACTCTAGTATAGGCATAGAGGACTTATGTATTTTCTAATATTTTCATTGTATAGAGCTACATTTAGTGCAGAGCTTGTGAAGGTCGTGAAATTCCGGGTTTTGGGAAGTTAAATTGTACATGCTGAGCGGCTATGTTATATCTACTTAAGTTCTTTTCTGTCTTTATATTATTGATTATATTACTTCCACAAATTTAGTCTTGCCTAGTCGTAGAGACTAGGTACCGTCACGATACCTTTCAGAGGGTAAATCGGATTGTGACAAGTTGGTATCAGAGCGCCTAGGTTCATAGGAGTCACCATTCACAAGCCGATTTATTAGAGTCTCACGGATCGGTGCGGTGATGTCCGTCTCTATCGTCGAGACGCTATGTAACTGTGAAGAACAATCATATTCTTTGGAATTCGTTTGTCGTGCTAGTTACTGTCATCAAAATTCTAAAATTTCTACTCTACTCTTGCTCACAGATGGTGCGGACCCGTACCAGATGTACTGATGATCAGGCACCCGAGCCTCCAGCCAGAGCCACCAGAGGCAGGGGTCGGGGTAGAGGACGAGCACGCGGTGCAGTCCGAGCACCGGTGAGAGCAAGGACGGAGGATCCCCCAGCAATTACAGTTGGAAGGGCACAAGAGGTCCCTACTATTACTCCAGCCCTCCATGAGACTTTGGCTCAGTTCTTGAGTGCCTTCAGCACTCTACCTCAGGCGGGACTACTCCTGATAGCTCCAGCTACATCCCAGGTCGGGGGAGGGGCACAGACTCCCGTAGCCCGTACTCCTGAGCAGAGGGTCCATATTGGGCAGGTTCCAGAGTATATCCCTATGCCCCCAGCGGCTCCAGCTCAGCATGAGGCGAGGATAGCTTCTTCTGAGACAGAGCAACTCCGACTGGAGAGGTACAAGAAGTACCACCCACCTGAGTTCAGCAGACTAGCTTCGGATGATGCTCTAAGTTTTCTTGAGTAGTTTCATCGCATTCTCCACACTATGGGTATTCTGGAGACGAGTGGGGTTTCTTTCACCGCTTTCCAACTGAGGGGAGCGGCTTATCAGTGGTGGCATGCTTTTGAGCTGAGTAGTCCGGACGAGGCAGCTTCACTGACTTGGGCTCAACTCTCTGAGATGTTCTTACTGGAGTTTATCCCTCAGAGTCTTAGGGATGCTTGGCAAGCAGAGTTTGAGTAGTTACGCCAGGGTACCATGACTGTGTCAGAGTATGCAGTCCGTTTCAGTGACTTGGCTCGTCATGCACCAGCCTTGGTTGTCACGATTAGAGAGAGGGTTCGACGCTTCATTGAGGGACTCCACCCTAGTATTCGGACCAGTATGTCCAGAGAGTTAGAGGCAGATATCACTTACCAGCAGGCCGTGAGTATTGCCCGGAGGATTGGGAGTATGTTAGCATGGGATAGGAAGGATAGAGAGGTCAAGAGGTCTCGAGAGACTGGTCATTATTCAGGAGTTCGTGCACCATCAGCACGCTATGGTAGGGGTTTCGTGAGTCGCCCCGTTCATTCAGCTCTTCCAGCAGCCAGTGGTATTCCAACTCCTCCTAGACCTCAGGAGCCTTATTATGCACCACCGGTATCTAGTGTGCCTCCTGCTCGAGGTTCTATCACCGGCGAGTCCAGCAGGCTAGTTCAGAGTTAGCATCAGTCGCCACGTCCTCCGAGGGGTTGTTTAGGGTGTGACGACCCTCGCCATGTGATCAGAGATTTCCCCAGAGCTAGGAGTGGTGCACCACCTCAGTCCTATCAGGCCCTACATGCTCCACCGGGCCCTCCAGCTATTCTTCCAGCCCCAGCTGCTACCGCACCTTCTCAGACAGCTCGAGGTGGAGGTTAGGGAGGTCTAGGTCGCCCTAGAGAGGGAGGCCAGGCCATGTATTATACTCTTCCAGCCCGTTCAGAGACTGTTGCTTCAGATTCAGTCATCACAGTTATTGTCCCTATTTGTCATAGGAATTCATCGGTATTATTTGATCCAGGCTCTATCTACTCATATGTGTCTTCTTATTTTGATTCACATCTGGGGATATCTCAGGATTCTTTGAGTGCTCCCGTATATGTTTCTACTCCCGTGGGAGATGCTCTTGTTGTGGACCGCGTATATAGGTCGTGTTCGATTGTTATCAATAGTTTTGAGACCAGGGCTGATATGTTATTACTCAGTATGGTAGATTCCGATGTTATACTGGGCATGGACTGGTTATCGACTCATTATGCTATTCTTGATTTTCACGCTAAGATCGTGACGCTGGCTATGCCAGGTTTACCGAGGTTAGAGTGGAGAGGTTCCTTAGAGTATACTCCCCGCCGAATCATTTCTTTTCTTAAGGCTCATCGGATGGTGGAGAAGGGGTGTGATGGCGTACTTAGCCTATGTGAGGGATGTTAATGTTGATAATCATACAGTTGAGTCTGTTTCAGTTTTGCGGGACTATCCTGATGTTTTTCCAGCTGATCTTCCGGGTATGCCGCCCGACAGAGATATTGATTTCGGCATTGATTTGTTGCCGGGCACTCAGCCCATTTCCATTTCTCCCTACCGTATGGCTCCTCCTGAGTTGAAGGAGTTGAAAGAGCAGTTACAGGAGTTGCTAGATAAGGGTTTCATCAGACCCAGTGTGTCACCTTAGGGTGCTTTGGTATTATTTGTGAAGAAAAAAGATGGTTCGATGCGCAGTGTATTGATTACCGGCAGCTGAATAAGGTTACAGTGAAGAACAGGTACCCATTGCCTCGCATTGATGATTTATTCGACCAGCTACAGAGTGTTAGGGTTTTCTCCAAGATTGATCTGCGATCAGGCTATCATCAGTTGAATATTCGGGAGCCGGACATCCTGAAGAATGCCTTTAGAACCAGATATGGCCACTACGAGTTCCTTGTTATGTCGTTTGGACTGACCAATACCCCAGCAGCCTTTATGCACCTGATGCACAGCGTATTTCGGCCTTATCTTGATTCCTTTGTCATCGTGTTCATTGATGACATCTTTGTATATTCTCGGTCCCAGGAGCACCATGAGCAGCATTTGAGGACTGTGCTTCAGACTTTGAGGGAGAAGAAATTGTATGCCAAATTTTCTAAGTGTGAATTTTGGCTTGATTCTGTGGCTTTCTTAGGCCATGTGGTGTCTTGTGACGGGATCAAGGTATATCCAAAGAAGCAGGAAGTGGTGCAGAGTTGGACTAGACCGTCTTTAGATACTGAGATCCGCAGTTTCATTGGTTTGGTTGGGTACTATCGCCGGTTAGTGGAGGGATTTTCATCCATTGCAGTACCTATGACCAGGCTGACCCAAAAGGGTGCTCTGTTCAGGTGTTCTGAGGAGTGCGAGGTGAGCTTTCAGAAGCTCAAGACAACCTTGACTACAGCTTCAGTGTTGGTATTACCTACGGGTTCAGAGTCCTATATAGTCTATTATGATGCTTCGAGGATTGGCCTTGGGCGGTGTTGATGCAGGACGGTAGGGTGATTGCCTACGCTTCCAGGCAGTTGAAGGTGCACGAGAAGAACTATCCAGTTCATGATCTCGAGTTGGTAGCGATTGTTCACGCCCTGAAGAATGGTGTCATTATTTATACGGTGTTCCCTGTGAGATTTTCACGGATCACCGGAGTTTGCAGCACATATTCAAGCAGAAGGACCTTAATTTGAGCCAGTGTAGGTGGTTGGAGTTACTCAAGGATTATGACATCACTATATTATACCACCCGGGGAAGGCCAATGTGGTGGTCGATGCCTTGAGTCATCGGGCGGAGAGTTTGGAGAGTTTGGCATATCTTCATGCAGCTGAGAGGCCCTTAGCTTTGGATGTTTATTCCTTAGCCAGTCAGTTCGTGAGATTGAATTTTTCTAAGCCTTGTGGGGTATTTTCTTGTGTGGTTGCTCGATCCTCTCTTTATGACCGCATTCGAGAGCGCCAGTATGGTGATCTCAATCTTCTGGATCTTCAGGATAGAGTTTGATGGGGTGATGCCAGGGATGTGACTATTGGTGATGACGGCGTGATGAGGATGCAGGGGCATATCTGTGTGCCCAATGTAGATGGACTTCGGGAGTTGATTCTTGAGGAGGCCCATAGCTCGCGGTATTCTATCGACCCGGGTACCGCGAAGATGTACCAGGATCTGAGACAACACTATTGGTGGCGAAGGATGAAAAATGATATAGTGGAGTTTGTATCCAAGTGTCTCAACTGTCAACAAGTCAAATGTGAGTATCAGAGACCGGGAGGGTTACTTCAGCAGATCGATCTTCCAGAGTGGAAGTGGGAGCGGATTACCATGGACTTTGTGGTTGGACTTCCTTGGACTTTGAGGAAGTTCGATGCTATTTGGGTGATTATGGATCGGCTGACCAAATCAGCCCATTTCATTCCAGTGTTGACTACATATTCCTCAGAGAGATTGGCTGAGATTTATATCAAGGAGATTGTCCGACTCCACGGTATTCCAGTATCTATCATTTCAGACAGAGGTACGCAGTTCACTTCGCGGTTCTGAGATCCGTTCAGCAGGAATTTGGCACTAGGGTGGATTTGAGTACATCCTTTCACCCTCAAACGGACGGGTGGTCCGAGCGCACGATTCAGATTCTTGAGGATATGCTTTGTGCTTGTGTGATGGATTTTGGAGGGTCATGGGACCGATAATTTCCACTTGCAGAGTTTGCTTATAATTATAGATACCAGTCCAGCATTCAGATGGCGCCGTATGAGGCTTTATATGGTTGGCGGTGCAGGTCTCCAGTGGGATGGTTTAAGCCGGGCGAGGCCCGATTGTTGGGTAATGATTTGGTCCAGGATGCCCTGGACAAGGTGAAAGTGATTCAGGGGAGGCTTCGCATAGCTCAGTCCAGGCAGAAGAGTTATGCAGACCGGAAAGTTTGTGATTTGGCATTTATGGCTGGTGATCGGGTTTTGCTTCAGGTATCGCCTATGAAGGGCATCATGAGGTTCGGGAAGAAGGGTAAGTTGAGTCCGACATTTATTGGCCCTTTTGAGGTATTGCAGCGGGTTGGGGAGGTTGCCTATGAGTTGAACTTAGCTCCCAGCCTAGCAGTTGTTCATCCGGTATTCCACGTCTCTATGCTCTGGAAGTATCATGGTGACCCGATTCATGTTTTGGATTTCAGTTTAGTCTAGTTGGACAAGGACCTATCATATGTGGAGGAGCCTGTAGCTATATTGGATAGGCAGGTCAGGAAGCTCAGGTCGAAGAATATTGCATCAGTCAAGGTTCAGTGGAGAGGTTATCCGGTCGAGGAGACGACTTGGGAGACCGAGCAGAATATGCGCAGTCATTACCCTCATCTTTTCATAGCTTCAAGTATGTTTCTATACTCGTTCGAGGACGAACGATTTTCTTAAGAGGGGGAGGATGTAACGACCTGGTCGGTCGTTTTGGAAGTTAGTGCCCCAATACCCTAATAATTTATTCTCCCATGTCTATTTCTGCTTTTGGAACTTGTCAGAACGTGGAGTGGTGAAATTCGGAGGGATTTAGGACACACAGTCCTTAAATGTGAAATTAAGCTTTAAATATTCGGCCGTAGTTAGAACTATGTGAAGACGGATCTGGAATGGAATTTCGTCGACTCCGTTAACTCCGTTGGGTGATTTCGGGGTTAGGACCGGGTTCGGAATGTGTTTTCGAGGTCTGTAGTAGATTTAGACTTGAATTGGCGGAAGTTAAAATTTCAACGATTTCGGCCGATAGTTGAACTTCTGATATTGGGATCGGAATGGAATTCCGGAAGTGACAGCAGGTCCGTGGTGTCATTTATGACCCGTGTGTAAAATTTGAGGTCATTCAGATGAGTTTTGATGCGTTTCGGCATCGGATGTAGACTTTTAAAATTTCATAAGTTCTTAGGCTTGAATCTATGCATAAATGATGATTTTGATGTTATGAGATGTGTTTTGAAGGCTCGACAAAGTTTGAATGAGGTATTAGGATTGATTAGTAGGTTTGGTTGAGGTCCCGGGGGCCTCGGGTGTGGTTCGGGTGCTCAAATGGGCAAATTTAGCCTTAAGCTTATTGCTGGTTTTTCTGGTTTTACAGCAGCAGTCATTTGTTCATTGCGATCGCGTGAGTTCATTCGTGATCGCGTAGAGTAAGATGAGGCAGGAAGGATTTTTTTTGTTTTATGCGATCGCACAAGTTGTTTCGCGATCGCAGTGTTTGAGCAGACTAGTCTCCGCATTCGCATAGCCCATGTCGCTATCGCATAGAATACCTTAGGCAGCGGAAGATTTGAGTATTGTTCAACGCGGTCGCATGAAGCCAAACGCGATCGCGTAGCTTTGAGTAGATAATGTCCGTGATCGCGATCAGTATGCTGCATTCGCGTAGAGGAATTTTAGGCACATGTTGGAATACCCTTCACGATCGCGATCGCGACTGGAAGTACGTGATCGCATAGAACAAAGAGCTGGGCAAAATCTCAGAAAACCAAATCGAGGGTTTAAGCCATATTTCACATCTTTTTAACTTGAGAGCTCGGGAAGTGCGATGTTTGGGAAGATTTTGACCTGATCAATTTAGGTAAGTGATTCCTACTCGGTTTAGACTTATTTACATGATTATACTCTTAAATCTAACCTTTAAATTCGAATTTATGGTGAAAAGATTAGAGAAAATTTGATAAACTTCCCAGGCCAAGTTCTTTAGTTTTGATCGGGATTTTGATATCCGATTTGAGAAATTCTTATATGGTTAGACTCGTGAGTGAATGGGTGTTCGGAATTTATAAATTTTACGCGATTCCAAGACGTGAGCCCGGGGGACATTTTGGGTAATTTTTCTAATTTCGTGTATTAACTTCGAACTAATTAGCTATTTTGATTCCTTAAAGTGATACTTACATTATGCAATCGAATTGATTAGATTCGGGCCACCCGGAGTCAGATACTCGTGGAAAGAGCGTGGTTTTGAGTTGAGTAGCAGTCGAGGTAAGTGGCTTGCCTAACTCAGTGTTGGGGACTTCCCCTTAGGTTGTTTTGATATTGTTTTGTTATATGGGTGCCGTATACGTGAGGTGACGAGTGCGTACATGGTCCATTGTTGCTAAAACTCCATTTTTCTTCCATGACATAAATCATTTTTATTCCTATTTCACTGTTTCATGTACTAACTGTGTAGTTTAGATTAGGAAGGAGCATGTCTACCTGTTTTACTTGAATTTCTCCTAATTGTCACTATGTGCACCATGTTTAGGTAGTTTTATCCGCATTCTTGCCTGCGATTTTTCTTGAACTGTTTAAATAAATTTTATCCTGTATTTGTTCGCATTGCATATTTAAATTAGGACTACGGACGAGATTCCGAGAGCTTTCCTCGTACTGCATTGCATATTTAAATTGGGACTACGGACGAGATTCCGGGAGCTTTCCCCCTGTACTGCATTGCATATTTGTTACTGTGAGATAAGTTGTGCTGAGCCGAGGGCCCCCTGTTGCTATTTTCTTTTAGCTCATTGTTTCTACTGTTTTGCCTTAGCTTATTACATCTCTCTGTCAAATTTTAAATTGTTTTTACTATAAACCTCCAGTAGAGCCTTAACCTGACCCCATCACTACTTGACTGGGGTTAGGCTTGGCACTTACTGAGTACCAATTGTGGAGTAGTCACGCCCTTTCCTGCGCATGTTTTCCATGTGAAGATCCATGTACCAGCACCCAGTATCATGGCTAGGAGTCATTCTAGCCATGATATAGGCATAGAGGACTTTTTTTTTTCCACTATTTCATTGTATGGAGCTACATTTAGTATAGAGCTTGTGACTGTCTGTCACAACCCGAAATCCCACCTTCGGCCGTGATGGCGTCTAATGTTGAACCCGCTAGACAAGCCAACGTGTGCAGTTGAACTAACATGAAAACACCGAATTAACATAATAAGCTAAAAACAGTTCACCATTCTTAACAGCGGAAATAGATAAAGTTTCAAATTTAAGTGAAGATAACATAATACAACGTCACAATAATTTCCCAAAACCTGGAGTCACAAACTCACGAACTGTCAATAGGAGTGCTAAATACAAAGTCTGAAAGGAAATACATGACTGTCTCTGAGAACTAGAGGAAAGACAAGAGAGAAATACAGGAACTAGGGATAGGAGAGACGCCAAGGCCCACGAACGTCAGCGGTATACCTTGAAGCCTCTAGGGTGGACTGAAGGTGACTTCCGCAACGCTGTCTACGGGGTCCGAGTGCGGGATCTGCACAACAATAACATGTGCAGTGTAGCATCAGTACAACCGACCCCATGTACTGAGTAAGTGTCGAGCCTAACCTCGGCCGAAGTAGGGACGAGGATAGACTTGACAACAAACGTTAACATGTCCTATTCTACAACATATATCGTGGAAAATAAAGCAAGAGATAAACAGATACGTAGGGGGATACGGGAGCAGACAAAGGGGGTAACAAGTGAGATAGAGCAGTTAATTAAGTACATATGAACAGACAAGAAGACAATTATCAGAAATATGCTAATGAAACAAATATAATGCCAGAAATGTAATAAATGGCACGGCATCACCCTTCGTGCTTTTACTCTCTTCCTCACAATGCAATGTACGATGTAAGATAACATGAATCATGGCACGGTATCACCCTTCGTGCTTTTACTCTCTTCCTCACGATGCAATGTATAATGTATGGCAATGTAAATCATGGCACGGCATCAACCTTCGTGCTTTTAAATATAAATCATGGCACGGCATCACTCTTCGTGCTTTTATTCTCTTCCTCACTATGCAATATATGATGTAATCAATGTAAATCATGGCACGGCATCACCCTTCGTGCTTTTACTCTCTTCCTCACTATGCAATATATGATGTGATCAATGTAAATTATGACACGGCATCACCCTTCGTGATTTACACTCTTCCTCAACAATGCAATGATAATTATCAAAATGGAAAGGAATGCAGCATAGTGGAATCACAAATCATAATCACCCGACAAGGGGAGAATATCAGTCATTATCATAACAAATTGCCCGGCAAGGGGCTCATCTATAACCAATCTTTTCAAGTATATCCTTTACAGTTGGGTCCTCAATAGGACCATTACATCACAAGTTCATCAACGAGGATTTACAACAACAATCAACTTCCAAGTAGAGACAAGTTCATATTATAACGAACATGGAAGTAATAATAAGATTTCTATCGAAAATAGACTCACGGGCATGCTTGAAACACAATGAATAGGTACTTGTAACCTCAACTATGCATTGAACATGATAAACACTTAACACATAGCATACAATACTTATTCCCTCGCCAAGTTAGGCAAGACATTTACCTCGGGTCCAAAAATAACAATCAAACTTCTAACACCGCCTTTCTTTTTGAATTCAACTCCGGAACAATAATATCTAGACATAATTAACTTATTAACATCAATAATGACTCATTATACAATCCCATAGCCTAAATATACAGTTCCTAGCATTCTTCCAAAAATACAAAAATCTGACCCCGGGCCCGCTTGGTCCAAACACGAGGCTCGGACCAAAACCCGAGAACCCATACCCCCACGAGTTCAAATATATGATTTTTTGAAATCCGACCCCAAATTGAGGTTGAATTACCCAAAATCCCATAAACCCTAACTCTATCCAAATCCCCTAATTTCTACTTTGTTTTCATGATTTTAGGCCTAGATTCTAGAGATTAGTTGATAAAAGTGAGAGGAAATGATGTTAAGAACACTTACCTATGGAGCTATGGTGATGGAGGTCTTCAAATTTCGCCTAAGGAGAGTGGGGAAGAAGGTGGGTTGAGAAAAGTGGTGAGAATCCCGTAATATTTCTGTTTTTAAGGCATTAAAATGACTGGGCGAATTTACTCTACGCGATCGCGGAAAGGGAGTTGCGATCGCGGAGAGTGCTGGGTTTTAGACTTACGCAATTGTGAACAAGGGACTGCGATCCGGGGAGGGGGGGTAATGGACACTGACCATCGCGATCGCGACCAAGCGATCGCGTTCGCGTAGAGCAACACGCTGCCCCGCCCCTAGATCCCTTTAACGCAATGTGATCGCGTGAGGCCCCTCGCGATAGCGTAGAGCACCACCCCCAGGCACTGCGATCGCGTCCAAGGCCCTGCGTTCGCGTAGGGTAATTTCCCACCCCCAACCATAGTAACATCGAGATCGCGTGAATCACGCCGCGACCAGCGGAGAGCAAAACACTGAACACCAGAAACAGATCGAAAACCAGATTTTTTTTCCAACTCTTTTGCACCCTGACACCTACCCGGAACTCACCTGAGCCCGAGGGGCCCAAAACCAAATATACGCACAACTTCAAAATCATCCTAAGAACTTGTTCGAGCAATTAAACCACTAATATAACATCAAAACCAATGAATTAAACTCAAAAATCTATAGAATTTTCTCCAATTTCATAAACTTCTAAATTCTCCAATTTTAATCCGAAACACGTCAAACTAAGTCCGTTTCTCTCCAAATTTTACAGATAACTCACATAATACATATTGAACCTGTCACAGGCATCGAAACCATAATACGGGCCTGGTAACACAGATTTCACATCAAAGTTCATTTTCAAAAGTCTTTCTTATTTTCAGAAAACAATTTTCTTTAAAAATTCATTTCTCATGCTTGGAACCACGGAATTCGATTCCGGGAATACGCCCGAGTCCCATATTTTCCCACGGACCCTCCGGAACCGTCAAATCACGGGTCCGGGTCTGGGTTCGTTTACCAAAAATGTTGACCCAAGTCAACTTTATTTCATTAATTATCATAATTCAACAGTTCAACACATTTCCACATAAAGACTTCCCGGCTACGCGCTCGGGCTGTGCACGCACATCAAGGTGAGATTAACAGAGGCTTTTGAGGCCTCAGAACATAGTTTTGCTAAATTATACAAGATGACCTTTTGGGTCATCACAATCTCCACCTCTAAAACAACCGTTCATCCTCGAACGGACATAGAAAAGTACCTGAAATGAGGAAAAGGTGGGGATAACGGCTCTGCATATTGGGCTCGGACTCCCAAGTAGCTGCCTTAACAAGCTGACCTCTCCACTGAACACAAACCGAAGGATAACTCTTCGATCTCAATTGTCGCACATGCCGACCTAATATGGCTACCGGCGCCTCCTCATAAGACAAATCCTTGTCCAACTGGACACCACTGAAGTCAAGTACATGAGATGGGTCCGCAATATACCTCCGGAGCATAGACACGTGAAATACTGGATGCACGGCTGACAAACTAGGTGGCAAGGCAAGTCTGTAGGCCACCTCTCCTACCTTGTCAAATGGACCAATGTACCTAGGGCTCAACTTGCCCTTCTTTCCGAATCTCATCACGCCTTTCATGGGTGACACTCGAAGAAATACCCGGTCACCTCTCATAAATGCCAAATCTCGAACTCTGCGATCTGCATAACTCTTCTGCCTGGACTGAGCTGCACGAATTCTATCCTGAATGATCTTCACCTTGTCCAAGGCATCCTGGACTGACTCATAACCCAACAATCTAGCCTCTCCCGGCTCAAACCATCCGACTGGAGACCGACACCGTCTACCATACAACGCCTCATACGGAGCCATCTGAATGCTCGACTTATAGCTGTTGTTGTAGGCAAACTCAGCTAAAGGCAAGAATTGGTCCTGTGAACCTCCAAAGTTAATAACACAAGCTCGCAACATATCCTCCAAAATCTGAATAGTACGCTCGGACTGTCCGTCCGTCTTTGGATGAAATGCAGTGCTCAAATCAATCTGGGTGCCCAACTCTCGCTGAAATACTCTCCAGAAATGGGAGGTAAACGACGTACCTCGGTATGATATAATGGATATTAGAACACCATGCAGTATAAAAATCTCTCTCATATAGATCCTTGCCAACTTCTCTGTTGAATACGAAACTCATACTGGAATGAAGTGCGCTGACTTGGTCAGCCTATCCACAACGACCCATACATCAAACATCCTCTGATTCTGTGGGAGTCCAACTACAAAGCCATGGTGATACGCTCCCACTTCCACTCGAGAAGCTGAATCTGTTGCATCAAACCGCCGGGTCTCTAGTGCTCGTACTTAACCTACTGAGAGTTCAGGCACCGAGCTACATAAGCTACAATATCCTTCTTCATTCTACGCCACCAATAATGCTGCCGCAAGTCCTGGTGCATCTTTGCGGTGCCCGAATGAATGGAATATCAGGAACTCTGGGCCTCCTGTAGTATCAACTCACGAATACCATCCACATCAGGTACACAAATCCGTCCTTGCATCCTCAAAACTCCCTCAACATCAACCGTAACCTGCTTGGCATCTTCGTGCCTGACTCTATCTCTAAGAACACATAAATGGCGATCATCATACTGCCTAGCCCGAATACGGTCATATAAAGAAGAACGGGCTACGGTATGGGACAAAACACTGCCAGTCTCAGAAACCTCCAATCTCACAAATCGTTTGGCTAACGCCTGAACATCCAAAGCAAGAGGTCGCTCTCCGACTGATAAATAGTCAAGACTACCCATACTAGCTGACTTCCGGCTCAAAGCATCGGCCACCACACTGGCCTTCCCCGGATGATAAAGAATGGTAATATCATAATCCTTCAGCAACTCTAGCCATCTCCTCTGCATCATGTTCAACTCCTTCTGTTTGAACAGATACTGTAAGCTCTTATGATCCGTAAACACCTCACATGGAACACCATACAAATAATGCCTCCAACTCTTCAATGCATGCACAATAGCTGCTAACTCCAAGTCATGAACTGGATAGATCTTCTCATGGACCTTCAACTAACGAGAAGCATAGGCTATAACCTTGCCATCCTGCATCAACACTGCACCAAGCCCAACCCGTGAAGCATCACAATACATGGTATACGATCCTGAACCTGTGGGAAAAACCAACACTGGTGTCGTGGTCAAGGCTGTCTTGAGCTTATGAAAGATCGCCTCGCACTCATCAGACCACCTGAACTGGGCACTCTTCTGAGTCAACCTGGTCATCGGGGCTGCAATGGATGAAAATCCCTCCATAAACCGGCGATAATAACCTGTTAAGCCCAAGAAACTCCGGATCTCTATAGCTGAGGTGGGTCTCAGCCAATCTATGACTACTGAAATCTTCTTGGGATCCACCTGAACACCCTCTGAAGATACCACATGGCCCAGAAATGCAACTGAACTCAACCAAAACTCACACTTGGAGAATTTGGCATACAACTGACTATCCCTCAGAGTCTGGACGACGACTCTAAGGTGTTGCTCATGGTCCTCTCGGCTGCGAGAGTATATCAATATATCATCAATGAAAACAATTACAAATGAGTCCAAATAAGTCCTGAACACTCGGTGCATCAACTCCATGAAAGCAGCGGGGGCATTTGTCAGCCCAAATGACATCACCAAGAACTCATAATGCCCATAACGAGTGTGAAAGGCGTTCTTAGGGACATCAGACGCCCTAATCCTTAGCTGATGGTAACCATATCTCAAGTCAATCTTAGAAAACACTGAAGCACCCTAAAGCTGGTCGAATAAATCATCAATCCTCGGTAAAGGATACTTGTTCGTAATAGTAACCTTATTAAACTGCCGGTAGTCAATACACATCCTCATCGAGCCATCTTTCTTCTTGACAAACAATACTGGAGCACCCCAAGGAGAAACACTAGGCCTAATGAAGCCTTTATCTAACAAATCCTGCAACTGATCCTTCAACTCCTTCAACTCTAGCAGGGCCATACGATACGGCGGAATAGAAATAGGTTGGGTGCCCTGAGCTAACTCAATACAAAAATTAATATCCCTGTCGGATGGCATACCCGGCAGGTCAGCAGGGAATACCTCTGGAAACTCACGAACCACGGGCACAGACTCCAAGGAAGGAACCTTGGCGCTAGATTCACGAACATAGGCCAGATAGGCCAAACAACCCTTCTCGACCATGCGGTGAGCCTTCATATAAGAAATAACTCTACCCGAAGAATGACTAGGAGTTCCCTTCCTCTCCACACGAGGTGCCCCTGGCAAAGCCAAGTTCACTATCCTGGCATGACAGTTCAGAATAGCATAATAGGGGGATAACCAACCCATCCCCAATATAACACCGAAGTCAACCATATCCAGAAGCAAAAGATCAACCTGGGTATCCAGACCACCCATGACTACTAAGAAGGCACGGTAGACTCGATCTACCACTATAGAATCACCCATCGGTGTAGACACATGCACAGTAGTACTCAAGGAATCACGGGGCATACTCAAATAAGGGGCAAAATATGAAGACACATAGGAGAATGTAGAACCTGGATCAAATAACACCGAAGCCTCTCGGCTGCAAAATGAAACCGTACATGTAATAACTGCATCAGAAGCATCGACATCAGGCCTGACAGGAAAAGCATAGCATCGGGGCTGAGCCCCTCCAATCTGATCATCTCTGGGTCGACCTACTGCGGCCTGACCTCTACCTCTCGTGGCATGTCCTCCACCTCTATGAGCCTGACCTCTACCTCTGGCACCCCGATCGCCACCCCTAGCTGGCTGAGGGGGTGGGGGTGCGCCTGACGTGGGAACCATGGAACGGGAACCCCTGATACTAAGGACCACTAGAAGCTCGGGGACAATACTTGGCAATGTGCCCCGAAACTCCACAAGAATAACACAGCCTCTGCTGATATGGCTGGGGACTCTGGAACTGTCCCTGATGACCCTTCTAACCACCCTGATAACTCTGAAGTGGCGGTGCACTGATAGGTGTTGGTGGTGCACCAATAGGAGCTGGCGGTGCACTGCGAGCTACCTGAAGTGCCGACTGATAGGGTCTGGGAGGATGACCTCTGCTTGAAGAATCCCTGCCCCTAGATGAGGCTCTACTGAAACGACCGAACTGACGGGGCCTCTTGTCAGCCCCCTGACCACCACCCTATGACATAATCATCTCAATCCTCCTGGCCACATTAGCTGCATCCTGGAACGAAATATCAGTACCTGACTCTCTAGCCATCTGAAGTCTGATAGGCTGGGCCAATCCCTCAATAAATCTCTGAACCCTCTCCCGATCAGTGGGAAGTATCATAAGAGCATGACGGGCCAGAGTAATAAACCTAGTCTCGTACTGAGTGACTATTATAGATCCTTGCTGGAGACGCTCAAACTGCCTCCGAAGTTCCTCTCTCTGAGTAATGGGAAGGAACTTCCCCAAAAATACCTCTGAGAACGGATTCCAAGTAAAATATGCAGACCCACCTGGCCTGGTCAAGCAATAGTCTCTCAACCAAGTCTTGGCAGAACCCGATAGACGAAAGGTAGCAAAATCAACTCCATTGGACTCTACTATGCCCATGTTCCGAAGAACCTCATGAAAGCTGTCCAAATAATCCTGGGGATCCTCTGACGGTGAACCAATAAAAGTAGCAGTGAATAACTTAGTGAACCTGTCCAGTCTCCACAAAGCATTCGCTGACATAGCTGCTCCCTCTGCTACCGGTGCTTCAATACCCGGTTGAGCTACTCCGGCTGGCTGAGGTACCGGAGTCTGAAACTGTAGAGCTAACTGCTCTAGCATGCGAGTGGCAGGAGTCTGGGTACCTCCCCCAACCTGAGAGACGGCTGGTGCAGTAGGAAAAAGACACCCCTGTGCTACACTCTCCATGAGTCCGACTAGATAGACAAGAGCGTCCTGAAGCACTGGGGTAGCTATGAACCCCTCTGGGACCTGAGCTGGTCCAACTGGGACTACCGGAACTGGGACCTCCTCGTCAGACTCGACCTGAGGGTCCTCCACTACGGCTGCTGCTCTAGGCTGAGCCCGCCCCTGGCCTCGGCCTCTAGCACGGCCTCGTCCTCGACCTCGACCCCTCGTAGGAGCTGTAGCAGGAGTGTCGGGCTGCTGAGCGGAACTAAGGGAAGCACGCGTCCTCGCCATCTGCGAGAGAATAGAATAAAAACTCAATCAGTACTCAGAATTCATATCGCACGACAGAGATGAAAAGAAATGTGTAGTCATCCTAACATTGCAGCCCCTTGGGGATAAATACAGACGTCTCAGTACCGATCCCTCAGACCCTACCAAGTTGTCCGTGAGTTGTGAGACCTAAGAAACCTAGTGCTCTGATACCAACTTGTCACAACCCGAAATCCCACCTTCGGCTGTGATGGCGTCTAACGTTGAACCCGCTAGACAAGCCAATGTGTGCAGTTGAACTAACATGATAACACCGAATTAACAGAATAAGCTAAAAACAGTTCACCATTCTTAACAGTGGAAATAGATAAAGTTTCAAAACTAAGTAAATATAACATAATACAACGTCGCAATAATTCCCCAAAACCTGGAGTCAAAAACTCATGAACTGTCAATAGGAGTGCTAAATACAAAGTCTGAAAGGAAATACATGACTGTCTCTGAGAACTAGAGGAAAGACAAGACAGAAATACAGTAACTAAGGATAGGAGAGACGCCAAGGCCCACGAACGTAAGCGGTATACCTTGAAGCCTCTAGGGTGGACTTAAGGTGACTCCCTCAACGATGTTCATTGGGTGCGAGTGCGGGATCTGCACAACAATAAGATGTGCAGTGTACCATCAGTACAACCGACCCCATGTACTGAGTAAGTGCCGAGCCTAACCTCGGCCGAAGTAGTGACGAGGCTAGACTTGACAAAAAACGCTAACCTGTCCTATTCTACAACATATATCATAGAAAACAAAGCAAGAGATAAACAGATACGTAGGGGGATACGGGAGCAGACAAAGGGGGTAACAAGTGAGATAGAGCAGTTAATTAAGTACATAGGAACAGACAAGAAGACAATTTATCAGAAATATGCTAATGAAACAAATATAATGCCAGAAATGTAATAAATGGAACGGCATCACCCTTCGTTCTTTTACTCTCTTCCTCACAATGCAATATACGATGTAAGATAACATGAATCATGGCACGGCATCACCCTTCGTGCTTTTAAATATAAATCATGGCATGGCATCAACCTTCGTGCTTTTAAATATAAATCATGGCACAGCATCACCCTTCGTGCTTTTACTCTCTTCCTCACTATGCAATATATGATGTAATCAATGTAAATCATGGCACGGCATCACCCTTCATGCTTTTACTCTCTTCTTCACTATGCAACATATGATGTGATCAATGAGAAATATGGCACGGCATCACCCTTCGTGCTTTACACTCTTCCTCACCAATGCAATGAAAATTATCAAAATGGCAAGGAATGCAGGATAGTGGAATCACAAATCATAATCACCCGACAAGGGGAGAATATCAGTCATTATCATAACAAATTGCCCGGCAAGGGTCTCAGCTATAACCAACCTTTTTAAGTATATCCTTTACAGTTGGGTCCTCAATAGGACCATTACATCACAAGTTCATCAACGAGGATTTTCAACAACAATCAACTTTCAAGTAGAGATAAGTTCATATTATAACGAACATGGAAGTAATAATAATATTTCTATCGAAAATAGACTCACGGGCATGCTTGACACACAATGAATAGGTACTTGTCACCTCAACTATGCATTGAACATGATAAACACTTAACACATAGCATACAATACTTATTCCCTCACCAAGTTAGGCAAGACACTTACCTCGGGTCCAAAAATAGCAATCAAGCCTCTAACACCGCCTTTCCTTTTGAATTCAACTCCAAAACAACAATATCTATATATAATTAACTTATTAACATCAATAATGACTCATTAATACAATCCCATAGCCTAAATATACAATTCCTAGCATTCTTCCAAAAATATCAAAATCCGACCCCGGGCCTGCTTGGTCCAAACACGAGGCTCGGACCAAAATCCGATAACCCATACCCCCACGAGTTCAAATATATGATTTGTTGAAATCCGACCCCAAATTGAGGTTGAATTACCCAAAATCCCATAAACCCTAACTCTACCCAAATCCCCTAATTTCTACTTTGTTTTCATGATTTTAGGCCTAGATTCTAGAGATTAGTTGATGAAAGTGAGAGGAAATAATGTTAAGAACACTTACCTATGGAGCTATGGTGACGGAGGTCTTCAAATTTCGCCTAAGGAGAGTGGGGAAGAAGGTGGGTTGAGAAAAGTGGTGAGA
>MDKI01103413.1:0-20317 GCA_005239505.1 Nicotiana paniculata
TCCAAAATTCGAAATGGTGAAAATAGGCTTAAGCCTTCGAATCTGATATAATTGCCCAGCAATTTCCGCACATGTGCCCCTGGGACAGCACCTGCGGAACTACCATCGCAAGTGCGAAAACCCACTAAAAGGACGGGGGTCACACCTGCGGCTCCGCATCTGCGGAAAATAAACCTCACCTGCGAGGACTGGGTGATTGGGCCAAGTCCGCACATGCGAGCTCCTCGCTGCACCTGCATGTCCACACCTGCGGAAGATCCATCGTAGGTGCGAGACACCAGAACCAGCAATGGTTCAACTGTTCTTCCAAGTTCTAATATCATCCGATGGGCATCTGAAACATACCTGAGGCCCTCAGGACTCCGTCCAACCACACACACAAGTCATATAACCTAACACAGTCTCGCTCGAGGTTTCAAACCACATAAAACAACACTAAAACGATGAATTAAACAAAAAATCCATGAAATTCCTCAAAACTTCTATAAACATTAAGTTTTGCATTTAAAGTCCGAATCACGTCAAACTAAGTCCGTTTCTTACCAAATTTCATAGATAACACATATAAATCATATCGAACCTGTGCCGGGCTCCAGAACCATGACACGGGCCTGATATCACAGGTTTCACCTCAAATTTCATTTTCAAAAACCTTTATATTTTTCAGAAAACAATTTTCTTTAAAAATTCATTTCTCGGACCTCGGACGAAATTCGATTCCGGGCATACGTTCAAGTCCCATATTTTCCTGCGGACCCTCCGGGACCGTCAAATCACGGGTCCAGGTCCGTTTACCAATACCGTTGACTGAAGTCAACTTTATTCAAATTTCTAATACAAAATTGTCAATTTTATCAGTTTTTCACATAAAGGCCTTCTGGCTACACGCCCAGGCTGCGCACGCAAATTGAGGTGAGATAGAAGGAGGTTTTGACGACCTCGGAACATAGAATTAGCTAGAAAATAAGGGATGACCTTTTGGGTCATCACACAAACTGTTAACAATGCAAAGGTTAAAAACAATAAGAAGCAATTCTAAACTAGTTGCCATTAATTAATTTTCTTTCTGGTATTCGTTCAAATAAATGATAACTCCCTATACTTTTCTCTGTACAAAGTTACTTATTTTAAAATGTTAACTTAATGTAGACATTTTAAAATGTCACGACCCAAATTCTACTCTAGGTTGTGATGGCTCCCTGCACCGATGTTAGGCAAGCCAACACAATTCATCTAGTGAGTCCCATTTATTTTATTAAAAATCTTTCCAACAATATCTCAACTTAAATCACTAAGCATTTGAAAATAGCAAATGACAAAGGCAAATTAGATTGCAAAGATCAAAAGAAGTCAAGTTTAAATAATTACATCCCCAAAAGAATAGTCTACCAATGTGTGTGCCAGGAACTAGTGTTACAAGTATATGGGCATCTAGTAGAATTAACAAAAGAATACATCTACCCTACTGCCTGAAATAGAATAGACAATCTAAGCAAAAGAAAAACTCCAACGGTTGCCGAACGGCATCAGAAGAAGCAGCTCACCGTGGAATCTCTGTCCGTGTATCAAGAACGTACTCCGGACTGGTATCTAGATGCACCTGCCTCAGAACCTTTACAATTAAGTACAGAAGCGTAGCATGAGTACATATACATTATGTACCCAGTAAGTATCCAGTCTAACCTCGAAGAAGTAGTGACGAGGGTCAACTTGACACTTACTAGGGCCAAACAATATACTTAAGCATGGATATCAAGGCTAAATAGCAGAAAATAACAGGAAATAACAAGCTTTTCCATAAATATAAATATACATAAATTCTTATCATTTGAGTTGAAAATTTTTGTTCTAAGGCATTTTAAACAATTCAAGTCACAGTAGTGCCAAGCAAACAGCAAGCGCATATAGTGTCGTGGGCGTACGACCCGATCCAACATAATAATAAAATGTGCACTGCCGGAGGGTCGAATGACATAAACCATAGATGCATCTATTACCCCTCTCGCGGATCATACATACGATGCGTTAATACAATTAAGTACATCAAGCAGGCAAATCAAGAATTTATCACGAAAACAATTATGCAAGAAAAGTCAACTCCTCTTTAACGGTCAAGAAGATATTGTGAAATCTATTAGAATTTATTTACTAATTTGATATGATCTAAGCAAGTTAAATTTACAATAAAGTTTCAAGTATGACAAGTAAGCATGCTGGTGTGGAACATCGTCTGTACGCGTCCTCACCATCTGTGAGAGATAGAAGAGTGAAAATTTAGTATACTATCAACTGCACGATAGAAGATGAATAAAGAGAAATTTCCTAACACCCCATAGCCTCCCGAAGATAAATACAGACATCTCTGTACCGATCTGCAAAACTCTATTAGGTTTGCCCATTACTGTCACGACCCCAAAACCAACCCGGCCGTGATGGCGCCTATCGTGGAACTAGGCAAGCCTACACTCTCAACCAATTCGACTTATATCATAACAATAGTTAAATATTACCCGTTTTCATCAGAGGAAAACCGAAATAAAAGATAAAATCAAACCCAAAAATACTATAATAAAAGAGAAATCCAAAAATCTGGTGTCACTAAGTCATGAGCCATACTACAACTGTGCCAAAATACATCAAGACAATATTTTTCTGGGAAATAATTAACAAAATACACAAAGGAAGATAGGGAAGGAGAAAGGCGGGTCTGTGATTACCAAGCAATTACCTCGCTTTCTCTGAAGATAAACCGCAACAAACAATCAACTGGCACTATCGTGACCTAGGATACCTGAATTTGCACACAAGGTGTAGGGGTAATGTGAGTACACCAACTCGGTAAGTAACAAGCCCAAACTGTGGGCTGAGAGATAGTGACGGACTAAACCTCGTCATTTTCAACAAAATCTTTAGCGCAGTAGTGTAGACATGCTTGCAGTTTAATAAACATATCAAGTAATAAGATGAATGCAACTTTGACAGTTCAAGATATATAACATAATTTCTAGTACATGTCAATGCATCAATTGTATAAAATGCACAATGTGCTCCCACCCTCAAATACTCGTCCACTCAGTATTGTATATGGATCGCCTGGACCAGGGAAGATCCATCCCAGAATAT
Source organism: Nicotiana paniculata (assembly GCA_005239505.1). Lineage (NCBI taxonomy): Eukaryota > Viridiplantae > Streptophyta > Magnoliopsida > Solanales > Solanaceae > Nicotiana > Nicotiana paniculata. The sequence goes on from MDKI01103413.1 coordinate 3,124, forward strand.
ATACACACCTGATAGAAGTCACTCGGTACTCAGGAAGGCCAATCCAACCCTATGGAGAAGATCCATCTCCAGATAATGATACACCTCACAACCACTCGGTACTGTATATGGCTCAACGGCCTAGGGAAGATCTATCCCAGAATACGTATACACATCACTGACATCAGTCGCTCAGTACCAAGGAAACAGGCCAATCCAGCCTCATGGAGAAGATCCATCTCCCAATACAAACACTTCAGACAAGATCCATGTCCAGGGAAGATCCATCCTTCAAATATCACTGTGTTCACTAGGGGTGTGTTACAGACTCCGGAGGGGCTCCTACAGCCCAAGCGCTATCATAAGCCAAATCCAGGCATAGATTAATATAACATGCTGCGGCGTGTAGCCCGATCCCATAATTGTCACTCAATATCAGGCTCTCAGCTCACTCAATCATCACTCTCCAATCTCACTCACGCGGGCTCGCAATGCATGATCTAGCCCGAATCAATGATATAATGCCAAACAACAATAATCGAGACTGAGACATGATATGATATGCATAAACAGAACTGAGTATATAATAACAATGAAACACATGAGATGACAGCAATAAACGACCACTCTGGTCTCAACGACATCGGCGTGAAGCCTTAACATAATATCTAGCATGATTCCTAGAATGGTTGCATTAAGACGACTGCTCGGGTCTCAACAGTATCAGCGTGAAGCCATAACATAGTATTTAGCATGATTTCTAACAAGTTTACATTAAACACGTTGCTAGAAACACATATATCAACAAGAAAGAACCACTAAACAGTGCCATGGAATGAACCAGGTCACAAGTAACACGGTGCACGCCCTCACGCCCGTCACTTGGCATGTGCGTCACCCAATTCTAATCACATAACACGTAGTTCGGGGTTTCGAACCCTCAGAACCAAGTTTGGAAGCGTTACTTACCTAAACCGGACGAAAATCTACTCCGTGATGCCCTTGTCGCTCGACTCGACCTCAAATCACCCCGAATCTATCAAAAGTCGGTATCATATCATTAATACATGCTAAAGGAATGAAGCCCACATCAAAATTATCAAATTACATCACAAATCCCGAATTTGGCCAAACCCGACCGCCGGGCCCACGTCTCGAAATCTGACAAAATTTACAAACCTGAAATCCTTATTCACTCACGAGTCTATACATACCAAATTCATCAAAATCCGATCACAATGACCCCTCAAATCCCTAAATCAAACCTTCAAATTTCCAACTCCTAGCCCCTCAATTTTTACCATTAAATCCCACAAATTTAATGCTTAATTAACTGAAAATCACCATAGAATCGAGTATTAGGCTCAAGAAACTTACCTCACTGATAATCCTTGAATCTCTCCTCAAAAATCACCCAAAATCTCCAAACCCGTCTTCAAAAATGGTGGAAATAAGAAAAATTCGCGAAGTGCAAATTATATTGGCTCCAGAGATTCTGCACCTGCGGACACTATTCTTGCACCTGCGGACTCGCACCTACGGTCCCAGGTGCGCATCTACGGAACACACGTACGCCCAACTTCGCACCTGCGGTCTCCCTTTCGCACTTGCGGGATCGTAGGTGCGGCCCCTTCTCTGCTTCTGCGATAAAGCCTAGGCCTCCAATACTCGCACATGCGACTCACTTCCGGATCTGCGATGCTCGCACATGCGGTCCCTTATCCGCAGGTGCGGCGGCACCAGAACAGCAGCACCAGCTGCATTTTTTTCCCAAGTTCAAACTCTTCGATGGCCATCCGAAATCATCCCGAGCCCCTTGGGCCTCAACTAAATATACCAACATGTCATATATCATCACCCGAACTTATTCGAACCTTTGAAACACTCAAAACAACACTAAATCACCAAGTTACCCTCGGATTCAAGCCTAAGAACTTATAAACTTCTGAAATTCGCCAACAATGCCGAAACTAACCAAACCACGTCTGAATTACCTGAAATTTTTCACACACATCACAAACGACACTACGAACCTATTCCGACTTCTGGAATTCCATTCCGACCCCGATATCAAACTTCCACTGTCGACGGGAAATCGCCAAAAATCCAATTTTGCCAATTCAAGCCTAATCCTACCACGAACCTTCGAATAACATTCCAAACACGCTCCTAAGTCCAAAATCACCTAACGAAGCTATCCGAACCATAACAACCAAATTCCAAGATCATTTACTTATAAGTAAACTTCCAGTTGACTTTTCCAACTAAATAATTGTTGCTCCGAAACGCACACGCAAGTATACGCGGTCGACAAGTAATATAATAATAAGTTGAGTGTCGAACGCACAGAGACTTGTATTAAACTACTCACTAAATCACTAAATTGTTATTCAATCCGGTCAAAATCAAAGTCCAAGAGTATGATTATATTAAACTAAAATTGTAAGTAATAACTAAATTATCAAGTAACGAGTTGATTGTTGTGTATTCAATAAAGACAAATATTCAATAAAGACCATTCGTATTGTGTTCTAATTAACTCTCCCTTTCATATAATTCACTCATGGTTTCTAATTAATCGATAATTTCTCTCATAGCCTTCTCCCGAAGTACTACTCGCCTATTCTCAATATATTAACGCCTATATTCCTATGAAATTAATCTATTAGAACGCATTAAGATTACGATATTTAATTAAGCACGGTGACTAGGTATATTTCTATCCTAACCACAAATCCGCTCTCCTGAAGGGTTAAGATCGCGCTCTCTTCAATTCTTCTCTAATCTATACACGGCTTTCCCAAGCATAGCATAAATAGTAAATATAACCTAACTGTTGGCCCGACAATTAAGCAATTAAACATAGAATTGAAGAAACAACCATATATTGGTGAATTATAATCAAGGTCAAGCTAGTGTCAAACAAAAATATTTACGGCTAAATCACAACCCCAGAACAATGGGTGTTTAGCCACTCATGATGTAATCAAATAATTGCATAAGTGTTGCATAAATTGAAAATACTAGAATAAGATGAATAAAATTGAGTATTCTCTGCTTCCTAACGATCCCATGTGTGTTTTTCCTCCAAAGTAGCGTCAATCCCTTCAAAAATATGTTTAGTCTTGCTTTTATACGTGTTGGATAGGTCTAGGGCCGAATAAACCATGTCCCGGGCTAAATAGGAAAATCCCCGCCACCGGCGCCCACCAGGGCGCTGCCTCCAAATACCATACTGCCTCCAGCGCCACAGGTGGCTCAAGGCGCTGCCTGTCGCCCAAGTGCTCAATTGCCCGGTTTCGTTCGCTTTGGCTCTCATTTTGCACGTTTCGCCCCCAACTGCTCCCCGATCGTTCCTAAACATAAAAACACTTCAAATTAGTATAAATCATCACATTTAACATCTAAAATTCACGAAACAAAAGTAAAATATTGGAAAATATACATAAATATATATATACTTTAGGCTACGCATCAATAACCAACTTAAGAGACTAAGTATCTCATTTCTCTCAAAAATCACTCCGAACACGAGCCAACCAACCTAACACAACATAAAAGAGCTGAACCACATATAATGAAGCAGAACAGGGGAAACGGGGCTAAAACTCTCAGAACGACCGATCGGGTTGTTACAATTACTTGTGAGACCTACGTGAACCTAGAGCTCTGATACCATGTTGTCACGACCTAAATTCTACTCTAGGTCGCGATGGCGCCCAACACCGATGTTAGATAAGCCAACACAATTCATCTAATGAGTCCCATTTATTTTATTAAAAACCTTTCCAAAAATATCTCAACTTAAATCACTAAGCATTTGAAAATAGCAAATGAAAAAGGCAAATTAGATTGCAAAGATCAAAAGAAGTCAAGTTTAAATAATTACATCCCCAAAAGAATAGTCTACCAATGTGTGTGTCAGGAACTAGTGTTACAAGTATATGGAAATCTAGTAGAATGAACAAAAGAATATATCTACCCTACTGCCTGAAATAGAATAGACAGTCCAAGCAAAAGAAAGACTCCAACGGGCTGCCGAATGGCATCAGAATAAGCAGCTCATCGTGGAATCTCTGTCCGGGTATCAAGAACGCGCTCTGGACTGGTATCTAGATGCACCTGCCTCAGAACCTGTACAATTAAGTACAGAAGCGTAGCATGAGTACATAAATATTATGTACCCAGTAAGCATCTAGTCTAACCTCGAAGAAGTAGTGACGAGATGTCAACTTGACACTTACTAGGCCAAACAATATACTTAAGCATGTGACTAAGCATGGATATCAAGGCTAAATAGCAGAAAATAACAGGAAATAAAAAGCTTTTCCATAAATATAAATATACATAATTTTTTATCATTTCAGTTGAAAATTTATGTTCTAAGGAATTTTAAACAATTCAAGTCACAGTAGTGCCAAGCAAATAGCATGCGCAGATAGTACCGTGGGCGTACGACCCGATCCAACATAATAATAAAATGTGCACTGTTGGAAGTTCAAACGACGTGAAGCATAGATGCATCTATTACCCCACTCGCGGATCATACATGTGACGCGTTCAATACAATTAAGTACATCAAGCGGGAAAATCAAGAATTTATCAAGAAAACAAGTATGCAAGAAAAGTCAACTTCTCTTTAATGGTCAAGAAAATATTGTTCAATCTATTAGAATTTATTTACCAATTTGATATGATCTAAACAAGTTAAATTGAAATTAAGTTTAAGTATGATAAGTAAGCATACTTTAGGGTCCTAGGCTACCCGGACTTAAGTATAATAGTAGCTACGCACGGACTCTCGTCACCTTGTGCGTACGTAGCCCCCACAATTAGTAGCACAAAGTTAATTACTTCACCCATGGGAATAATTCCCTCTTACAAGGTTAGAAAAGAGACTTACCTCGTTTCGAGACTACTTCCAATTCAAGAATTCCTTCAAACCGTCAAACCAGATCTGCACAATCTGAAACTATTCAAATAGCGCAAAAATCAATTATTATAGGCTTACAAGTTCATATTCTAGCTATTAAAGTGCTTATCCAACCCCAAGGCAAGGTTCCCAAAATTCACTCTCAGGCCCACGTGCTCGGATTCCGGAAATTCTTAAGAGAAGTTGTTACTCATAACCTTAGGATCAATAATATATGATTTTTACTAGATTCCGTAACTAATTTTGTGGTTAAATCCTATTTTTATCGAAACCCTAGATTTTACTCTAAACCCGTAATTTTCACCAATGTCCATGGTGTAATCTACCCCTAATCTATGTATTAAACTAACATAATGTAGAAATAACTTACCTCACAATGCTAGGCCGAAATCCCCTCTTTGGAAGCTCCCAAATCTCCTAAGAAATTACTGAAATGTGTCAAAAATGGCACATTTCTCGTATTAAATGAAGGCACTCCCTTCAGCGGTTTGCTCATCTGCAGTTAGGGGACCGCATCTGCGGTCTCGCTTCTGCGAGGGAAGGTTCGCACCTGTGGAATTGGCCGCGCTGACTGGGGGTTGCATCTGCGGTCTGGGGGTTGCATCTGCGGTCTGGAGGCCGCTTCTGCGAAATAAGATCCGCATCTGCGGTTCCTAGGATCCTCCTCTTGTGCCGCACCTGCGAGGGATTGACCGCTTATGCGGTCTCGCACCTGCAGCTGGCCAACTTCAGGTGCGATTGCACCAGAACTGGTGCACCAGCAGCTCATTTTGATCTTGGACTCGCCTCGCGCGACGTCTAAATGGCATCCGGGGCCCCCGAGGCCCCGTCCAAACTTACCAACAACTTCTAAATCATAAAACGGACTTGCTCAAAACTTCAGAACTCCCGAAACAACATTAAATCTAAGAATCACACCTCCTAAAACCAATTAAATCAAACTTATGAACTTTGAGTTCTTAAATCTACGTCCAACACGCCGAAACGTACTTATACTACTCGGAATGATATCAAATTTTGCGTGCAAGTCATAAATGACATTACGAAACTACTCCCGATCTCGAAATTCCGTTTGGACCTCGATATCATCAAAACACGTTCCAAACCACAATTATAGAACTTAAGAAACTTCAAGAATCCAATTTTCACTATTTGGCGCCGAAACGCTCCCGGGTCATCCAAAACCCGTTCCGGATATACGCCTTAGTCAGAAATCATCATACGAACCTATTGGAACCTTCAAATCCCAATTCCGAGGTCGTTTAATCAAAATTTTGACCGAAGTCAAACTTGGCCCTTTAGGCCAACCTTAAGGAACCAAGTGTTCCAATTTCAACCCAAACGCTTCCAAATCCTGAACCAACCATCCCCGTAAGTCATAAATTAATAAAAGCAATTATGGGAAGTCTTATTTAGGGGTACGGGGTTCTGGAAGCAAAACGAGCGATTGGGTCGTTGTATTGGTATAAAAAAAAAGTTTCACACGTAAGCCAACTCTTGACAACTCAGCCAGTTATGTGGACACAGGAGAACGCGACAGCTAGATGTGATTCTTTGAAGAGGTACGGAACAAAGAGGCACGATTCAATAAACCCTCGAGCTCATCAGCCACGGGAAACTCAACCTGATCAAGACAGGGAAGAGACATGGTCAGAATGAATCTGGACAAAGCTACGGGCAGATTCAAAAACCCACAATTGATTACTCGTACCTTATGCAACCGTACCCCAATTACCGTTATCCTTTGTAACGCCTCATTAATGTCATAATTAGTCATTAATGGGCAATCATAGCAAGAGTTGTACGTTATATCAAGGAATCTCATATATAAGGGACGGGAATACATCTTGTAAAGGCATCTGATTCTCGATTACAATCTACTTTGCTTTTCTATATTTCTGCAATATTGTCTATTAATCATTTTTCTCTATTTCCTTCATTATCAGTAACTCGTGTTCATCCTAGAAATAGCTTTAGTCAAAGGATCTAATTCTTTGGTTAAACGAATTGGTTCCGTTGCCGGGAATCTGATAATCTTTGTTTTCTTTTCAAGCGATATCCTCTGAACTATGTCGAACTCCAACGACAACAACCAACAAACGAATGGAACCCCAGTTCCATCACCTTTAAGAACCCCACGTGGTTCAAGGGAATAATCCCCAGAAAGATCCAATAACAACAATGATAATAATGATCAAACGGTGGAACAAGATCGAGTAAAGCAAATGATTGCAGAGTATGTGAGCCAAACTTTGCAAGAATTTAGGAGGGGATTACCGGCAGCGTTACCTGCACCACCAACACCACCCCCCAATAATACCATCACCATGGAAAATCCTCAATCTGGGTTGGCAAACTCAGGAAGGGGAGATACTCCTAATTTATCTCTCGAAGCGAGACCAGGTAATATCTAATAACTCTGAATTACAAAATTTACTGCTAACCATGCAGAAACAGATGAAGGAGCAGAACGATCGCATCGAATAAATTCCTGGAGTACCGCCTATTATCAAAGGCATTGATGTTGATAGGTATTCCCAACAACCTTGGAAGCCAAGTGCAGCTCCCTTGCCTATACCCAAGAAGTTTAAAATGACTGACGTTCCCAAATATGATGGAACAACTAACCCACGAGATCATGTGACTGCTTTCACTACTGGAGTAAAAGGCAACGACTTAACAAAACAAGAGATTGAATCAATCCTTGTCAAAAAATTTGGGGAAACACTTACCAAAGGATCCCTAACCTTGTATTCTCTTCTCCCTGAAAATTCTATTGACTCTTTTGTTGAGCTTGCAGATTCATTTATAAAAGCACAATCTGGTGCACAAAAAGTTGAGAAAAGAATGGAAGACATATTCAACATAAAACAAGGAGACACGGAACTACTCTGTGAGTTTGTAGACAGGTTTCAACGAGAAAGAATGCAATTACCCAGGGTGCCTGATAATTGGGCAGCCATGGAATTTGCAAGCAACCTAAACGATAAAAGCTCAGAAGCCACGAGATGACTTAAATAAAGTCTAAGAAAATTCCCCGCTACAACATGGAACGATGTATATAACAGGTATAATACTAAACTCATAATAAAATAAGATATCATTGCTCGTTCAAGAGATGAAGATCATTCCAGATCCAGACGTCCTGAATCAGACAGAAGATCAGGTAAAAACAGGTACGATCCTTACTTAGGACCCTCGGGACATGATATTCGTCCCAGGTTCGAAACCACTAGGTCAGACTATAGACCACCAGGAAGAGACGTAGTCTCATCCTCATCTAGATCCATAAAATATCAAGATGAACGACCTAGAGGTAATACCCGAATTGGGGATCATACCTTTAATGTAAGTACTACTGAACTTGTCTCAATATTGAGGAACATGGGAGACAAGGTTAAGTGGCCCAAAGAGATGAGATCAAATCCAAATAGAAGGAACCCAGATCACTGGTGTGAATTCCATAAAGATCATGGGCATAAGACTGCGGATTGTAGATTTTTACAAGGTGAAGTAGAAAATTTATTGAAACAGGGCTATTTAACAGAATTGTTTAGTGATAAAGGTAAACAGTCATATATGAAGAACAGGTAGGAGCCCCCAAAGCCCCCTTCTCCAAAATGAACCGTCAACGTGATACACGGAGGTGAAGAAGTAAACGGAGTGATCTGCAAAATGACCACAAAGTTCACAATTACACATGGAAAGCGGGTTCATGAAAATCTGGAAGCGGACGATATAACCTTCGATAATGCAGATATCGGCGGATTAATGCTTCCTCACAACGATGCTCTGGTAATATCTTTACTTATTCATGACACTAACGTAAAAAGAGTGTTGATTGATCCAGGTAGTGCAGTCAATATCATTTTGCAAAGAGTCGTGGAAGAAACGCTATTGGGGAATCAAGTAATTCCGAGTGCACGAGCCATATCAGGGTTTGATAACTCTGCGGTTATAATAAAAGGAGAAATTGAGCTTAGCACTTATTCTGAGGGGGTGATCAAAAGAACCAGGTTCCAAGTCATCGATACTGACATGGCTTATAACGTAATCGTGGGAAGTCCATGGATCCACGACATGAAAGCAATACCATCTACCTTGCATCAGGTAATTAAATTCCCCTCTGAATGGGGGATTCAGCAAATTAGAGGCGATCAACAAACCACAAGAAATATAAACTCCGTGGTACACTACAACAAAAAAATAGAGGTGGTTAATCACAAGATAAGGGAATCTCCCAAGCGGGTAACACCGCCCAAACAGGCATGGAAGAAATTACTACCCAAACAGGTACAGAAGGTATTATTGCTGAAACATGTACGAAAGAAAATACTTACGAGAAGGTGAATAAAGTTACCATGGAAGGTGCATTAGACCACATGAATGAAGATTCCAAACCGGACGTCATTCATGAACCGGAGGAAGATGAGAACATCAAAACAATTACGGAAGAGCTCGAAGCTGTTCCATTGTCTGAACAAACGGCTGAACAGAAAGTTTATATAGGCACGAGGCTAGGTCCCGGTCGAAGAGGTAAGTTAATTGATTATTTAAAGGCTAACACAGACTGCTTTGCGTGGTCCCACTCAGATATGAAAGGTATACCGCTAGAAGTGATGACTCATAAACTAAATGAAAATCCATCCTTCGTACATGTTAAGCAGAAGAAAATAAAGCACAGACCATTCAAGAACCAAGTGATTGACGAAGAGGTACAGAAACTCTTGAAGATTGGTTCGATACGAGAGGTAACGTACCCTAACTGGCTAGCTAACACTGTGGTAGTACCTAAAAAGAATGGCAAATGGAGAGTATGCGTAGATTATACTGACTTAAATAAAGCATGCCCCAAAGATTCATTCACATTACCACATATAGATCAAATAATTGATGCCACTACATGCCATGAATTATTAAGATTTCTAGATGTGTATTCTGGTTATAATCAGATTAAAATGGATCCCTCAGACGAGGAAAAAACCTCTATTATTACAAACTGGGAGACTTATTGTTATAAAGTCATGCCTTTTGGCATGAAAAACGGGGGAGCCACATATCAAAGGCTAGTGACCAAGATGTTCCAGGAACATCTAGGAAAAATAATGAAAGTTTACATTGATGACATGCTGGTAAAATCAACACGGGCGGAAGATCATTTCCAGCACCTCTCTACTACTTTTGATATTTTACGCAGGTATAATATGAAGCTAAATCCATAAAAATGCACTTTTGGAGTGCAATCAGGTAAATTTTTGGGTTTCCTTGTATCGAACAGAGGAATAGAGGCAAAACGCCGCTCAAATAAAGCTATAGAAGAAATACCTGATATTTTAACAAATAAAAAAGAAGTTCAAAGACTAACAGGGAGAATAGCAGCTTTGGGAAGATTTATTTCTAAGTCTTCCGAAAAAAGTTTTAAATTCTTCTCAGTTCTCAAAAAGCAGAATCAGTTCGAATGGACTGAAGAATGTCAGCAAGCCCTCAAGAATCTGAAGATTTATCTATCGAAACCACCGCTGCTTTCAAAGCCAAAAGAAGGGGAAAGATTGTACATATACCTGGATGTTTCAGAAATTGTTGTAAGTGCAGTACTGGTAAGAGAAGAAAAAGGTAAGCAATCACCTATCTACTATGTAAGTAAAACTTTGCTAGATGCTAAAACTAGATACCCACATCTGGAAAAATTATTCTTAGCTTTAATATGGCATCTAGAAAATTACGACCATATTTTCAATGTCACCCAATCACCGTTGTGATTTCATATCCTTTAAGAAGTATTCTGTATAAACAAGAATTGTCAGGAAGATTAGTCAAGTGGGACATAGAATTTAGTGAGCATAAAATAATTTATCAGCCTAGGATTGCAATTAAGTCTCAATACTAGTTGATTTTGTTGCTGACTTTAGTAATAGCATTATCCCTGAAGTAAAAAAAGAGTTACAACTTTTTAGCGGTGCTAATCCGGGCCTATGGATCTTATTCACCGATGGCTCCTCAAATATAAAATGTGTCGGCTTAGGCATAGTCTTAATATCCCCTACGGGTGAAAAGACACGGAAAGTTATCAAGTGTTATCCTATAAATAACAATGAAGCAGAGTACGAAGTTGTTATTGCTGGGCTTGAACTCGTACGGGAACTCTCAATCAAGCAAATCGTGATCAACATCGACTCCCAACTGGTAGTAAATCAGATGCAGGGGACTTACATCGCTCGAGAAACTCGAATGCAACAGTATCTTGAAAAAGCACGAGAACTCGTAAGACAATTCAAAACATGGAAGGTAATGCAAATACCTAGAGAGGAAAATGCAGAAGCAGATGCATTAGCTAACCTCACAGTAGTCACGGAAGTAACCAACAAAGACAATGCAATTGTCGTCCAACTATTCCACTCAATGATCGACCTGGACTGGAATGAGGTAACTTTCAACAACTTAACCTGGGACTGGAGGAACGGAAGTCTTATTTTTTTGCAGAATGGCACCGTACCTGAAGACAGGAAAGCAGCTCAAGCACTTCGCCGCAAAGTTGCATGGTACTGCCTTATTCGCAACTCGATTTATCGCAAGATGTTCGGAGGACCCCTAGCTAAATGCCTCGGACCTAACCAAACGGAATTTGTTATGAAAGAAGTCCATGAAGGACACTGTGTAAATCACTCAGGGGCGAGATCCTTAGTGAAAACCCTAATCAGAGCTGGATACTATTGGCCTAAGATGGAAGAAGAAGTCGAGAACTTCGTATCCAAATGCGATAGGTGCCAAAGGTTTGCCAATAACATGCATCGACCAGCGGAATTATTGCATCCAATAGTATCCCTATGGCCTTTCATGAAATGGGATATGGACATAGTGGGACCTCTTCCCACAGCTAAAGGACACGTACGATTTTTTCTCATGCTAACCGACTATTTTACAAAATGGGTAGAGGAAGAAGCGTTCAAACAAGTGCGAGAAAAGGAAGTTAAAAGCTTCTTATGGTGAAACATAATATGCCGCTTTGGGATACCAAAGGAGATCGTGTGCGATAATGGCCCACAATTCATAGGCTCGCAAATCACAAAATTCTTCGAAAGCTGGCAAATCAAGTGGATCACTTCAACGCCATACCACCCCGTGGCTAATGGTCAAGCTGAGTCAACGAATAAGGTCATCATCAACAATCTAAAGAAGCGGCTAGATAAAGCCAAAGGAAACTGGCCTGATGAGTTACCATCGGTACTATGGGCATACATAATAACTTCAAAAATAGCCACGGGAGAAACTCTGTTAGCACTTGTCTATGGATCAGAAGCCTTAATACCTGTGGAGATTGGCAAACCAAGCATAAGGTTCACAAAATCCATGGAGGAAGCAAACGACGACGAATTAAGGACCAATCTGGACCTGCTCGAACCACGGAGAGAAGCAGCACTAATACGGATGGCAGCTCAAAAGCAAATCATAGAGCATTATTACAACCGTAAAGCTCAGGTACTACAAGATTGGGGACTTCGTCCTCAAAAATGTCTTTCAATCAACGAAAGAAGCAGGCGCAGGAAAGCTAAATCCAAACTGGGAAGGACCCTACAAAATTCGAGGCATAGCTGGGAAGGGCGCCTATGAGTTGGAAGCTATGGATGGTAGAGTTCTACCAACAAGCTGGAACGCCATCCACCTAAAGAAGTATTACTTATAAGGAAAAGAAATACCCCCGTCAGGTATCACACGTTCGATTTTATTTTGAACATTTAAAAATTTTACTAACTTTTTTAGATGATAGGCATAAAGCTAACCCATCACCAGATGATGATATTAGACCTGCAAAGACGCGAGGAAATAACACAATTCCCGGTCTAGGGTTACACTTTCTGATGGACGTTTTAAAAGGGTTAAGCAGTCATCATCTAAAAAACTATATACCTTCGAGTCCGGAATGTTTTTCCTTTTCAGGAAAAGGACCACAAGGAAGGAATAATCAAGTGCTCGAGATTTCATTCTTCAAAGCTCAAACACTTGGGGGACTATACAGTATGGAAGGCTAAGACGAAGCAAAAAAGACTATCTGAAAGTCAAAAGCTCGAGCCTGAAAACCCATCTACCCAACAAGACAAGTGATACAAGCAGAATCGAAAGAGATGAAAAGAGCCATCCAAATACAAAGCCTAATGCAAAAATGCAAAAAAAAAACCTCAAACATGTTCAGGCTGAAAGGCAAAATATTAGTCACGAGGAAGAAATGTATACTTATTCAAAAAATTTGTAACAAAAACAGTTAGGGGTAAAAGATCATCATCATTGGTACTTACTCAAAAAATTGTTATCAAATAAAACAGTTACGAAAGAAAGATCATAATCCATGTATTTGTTCAGAAAACTGTTGTCAAATAAAATAGTTACGGATGAGAAAGCATTTTCCTCGTACTTATTATAAAATTTTTATCAATAAAAATAGTTGCGGGTAGAAACCCCAATCTTTATAAAAATTGTTACTAGTGAAAAACAGTTGTTCCCTTGTATTAATATCGAAAAATTGTTACCTATGAAAAACAGTTACGGAATACAAGGGTATATCAAATCTGTTAAACAAAAACAGTTTCAACATGAATTTTAGACGATAATCGTCACATGTAAAATGTCGTGAAAGTTCAAACAAAAAACTTTCCTTGGAAACATTCTTAAACATGTGTAAAATTTCTATCACTCTATTGCATTATCATGAAGTTGAGACGGCTTCTTCATGTCAATCATAAAGGGCCCTCTTTCATAAATGAAGTCTACTACAAAAAGGCTCACAAACACCGTACATACAATGAAAAGGTACGAGTGATTACTAGCATCCTCATGCAAAAATTCAAAGGTAAAAACAAAAACCTCGAAAATTAAGCATGCAAAAGACTTAAAGAGTGAATAGAAACTCAACGGAGAATAAAAGTCATACTAGCATTAATATATTAAAATGGCTAAGTAAAAACTAAGTATTAACTTATACTTAGCCGTATAGAATTTTTATAAATCGAGGTGCCCCTAAGTTGTCATATGGGGACTTTAAAGAGATCCAAATTTACCCCCGATGGGACTGGGGGTAACCACCAATTGAGACAAAGATAAAAATAAAAAAAAAGGGTGAACCAACTTCTTAAATTTCTTCAGGAGGGGGGTTGACTTCACTGGCAGAAGGAGCGGGAGAAACTAGGGATGAAGAGGCACGAGCAGCAGGAGTCTCACCATCAGGTGAAGAGAGGTTATGACCTTGTTGAGCCTTCTCCATGGCTTCCTTAGTTTTAGCTATTTCAGCACTAAGGTCGAAACCCTCTTGACTCATTTCCGTCAATGTGTCAAGGCGAGAATTCATATACGCCCAGCTCACATCAACAGCAGCCACCTCTTCAAGATCTTCATAATCCCTTGCCCATACTTGAAGCTCGGCTCTCAATCCGTCATTCTCCGCTTCAGCAACTTCATGGGTGGCCCTTAACGGTACAATCGACTCCTCCAGAGTTTGAACTTTATCTAAAGCATTACGAAGGTCCTCTTGAGTACGAGTGAGTGATTGCACGAGCTCGTCTGAGTATTCCTCCTTATGCCCCAGCAAGTTTTTCAAGTCTCTAATCTCCTCTGAGGCGCAGGACAGCTGCTCAGCAAATGAGGACTCCAGAACACTCTTGTCTTTATCAGGATGGCTGGAAGATGCCTTCTCTACTGCCAGTTCTGCCTTCATGAGCCTCATCTGCCGCTTCAAGGTACTTCTTTCCTCTTCTAAGGCATCCATGTCAATCCTTAGGCTATCATATTGTGCATTCTAATTATCAGCATCGGCCTGCAACTCTTTTTTCTCCTGATCCGTATTTGAGATCCACTTCATGAGCTTCATGCCTATAAGATTAATCTACAAGAAATAAACCAATTAGATATGATAAATTTCATATGCGAAAATGAAAGAGGATAACCTGCATCATACCAATTAGATGGCTAGCTTGGTTTTCTCAGCGGGACCTATCAAAGGTTTGAGCCACACTTCGAGCTCACCCGTTTTCTTGAAAAGATTCCCCTTAGTTGGAACCTCTATTATCACCTGTCGCATCTCTCTTCTGGAAGACCCTACTTCCCTAGAGGAAGGCATGGAAGCAGGCAGAGATGAAGCAACAACAGGCACGGAGGGTTGAGGAACTGGAGAAGCCACGGGCGAAGCAGCAGGCACGGAGGATTGAAGAGTTGAGGAAGCCACGGGCAAAGCAACAGCAGAAGCCGTAATAGCCAACGGAGCAGATGAGACAGCTTCTCTTAAAGAAGCAGGAAAAACAACAGCTAAAGGGACATCATTAGGAGCAAGGTCAAAACCTTCATGGAACAAGTAATCTACAGACTTATGAATGGGGAATGTGAAACATCTTCAAAGGTAGAAGGCTCAACCACAGACACGGAAGGCAAAGTCATGGGTGTAGACTCATCGTCCAAAACCACCCGCCTTCTTCGTGGCCTGCGCACCAAAGCACCCTTCTTTTCTTCTTCTTCTTCTACGGAACGGGACTCGCCAATCTTCCTCTTCGAGGAAGACAAACCAACAATAATCTCTTGGGCCTGGGCCAAAGACATCTTCGGGATAGATAAAGCAGACACCCCGCGAGCAGAGAACCCTATCAAAAGGGAAAAACTTAAGCGACAGAGAAAGAAGAGGCTCGAGTAAGGAAAGAAGCAAGAACAAAAGCTTCACTTACCGTGGGTCTTTACATGCCAACCGTACCTCCCAGTGAAGTACTTCCAAGATCTCTCCTCTAAAGGAGCAACGGACAATAATTTTTCTACCCAATCAGGATACCGGAGACATTCTCAACAGTACCCATGATTGCTGAGAGAAGAAGAAACAAATACGGTATTAGTAAAACATCTCAAGTCAGAACGAGGAAAATTAAATAGATGTGAGCTAAAGCATACTCACGTGCACGATTCGACTTATAAGTGAAGGGAAGATTTTCTTCACCCACTAAACCAACAGTGGGTACAGGAACATACCGGAGGTACCGACCCCTATCCTTATCATCTCCAGGGGTTACCAGCACTCTTTTGCTCCTAGCAGTCAGAGTAAAAACCCCTTGACGAAACAAGGCAGGAGAGTAGAGATGAATAAGATGGTTGAAAGTAAAAGGAACCGAAGCTAATGAAGCTAAACTCCTAAGACATGCGACAACTCGCCACACAAGCGGACCAACTTGTCCTAAGCAGATATTGAAGAAATGGCAGAATTCAATTATGACTGGATAATGGGAGATCTAAGCCCTAGAGTAAAAGGGTACGTATAAATAAAAGAGTATCTCGTATTGTAAAACGTTATTCTTTGATTGTTATTCGAAATGTATACAGGGAAATCAGGCCTCCAAAAACACTCCCTACGAACAAGGAAAATCTGACCCTCAGTAATAAAGGTTGGATACCTTTCGACACTCTCAAGGGAAGAAGATTGGTCTATGAGAACTTGATGATCCCTAGCAAAGACAAACTCAGCAGGAACAATTTCATCAACTCCAGGTTCACGAAGGCGTTCAACTCTACCTCTAGACAGAGACCGGGAATCCCTAAACCTCGGAAAAACTAGAGACCTAGCGGAAGGAGGGGAAACTATCTGAGAAGAAGAGGGGCCTCTCGAAGGAGTGGATCCTAGACTCCTAAGTCTACCACCCCTCCGACTCCTAGTCGGAGCAAAAGATGGCGTTAAATTTTCAATATCTATTACTCTCTGAGGTTGATTTCAAGAAGACATGTTTACAAAGGCAAGAAAAAAGTTCTTTACAAAAGCCAAAGTTAGAAAGTGTTTCATGGAAGCAAAGAAAAGAAGAAAGGTATTTATACTTGAGGACAACTGTCAAACATGGAAAAAAAGAAAAATAATGATGAAAAGTCATAATTGAAGATGTCACTTGGGGACTGTCGCAGCCGCAAAAAGCCCTAGAAGATGCCGAGTAAATGAGAACCAATCCGATAAGGACACGTGGTATGAGCATTAAATAGAAGTGACAAACGACGCCTATGATTCAGAGAGGGATACAATGTTTCGAGGTAAAGCGACGGCAAAATATTCCCGCCATAAATGAGTATTCACTTACCAAATATTAATCGATAAATATATTATAAGTGGGGGGACTATTTGTATTGGTAAAAAGAAAAGAGTTGCATACGTAAGCCAACTCTTGACAACTCAACCAGTTAGGCATCTGATTCTCGATTACAATCTACTTTGTGTTTCTATATTTCTGCAATATTGTCTATTACTCGTTTTTCTCTATTTCCTTGATTATCAGTAAC
>ML334000.1:0-14389 GCA_005239505.1 Nicotiana paniculata
AGGGGGTGACTGGAAGTGAGATGGCTGAGAGTTGTAGGTATGATAAACAAGAGCTGGTTGGGAATATCTTGGGGAAGTAGACTGATATGTAGACGGTGGAGATGGTTGATATTTTGATGGAGGTCCTGACTGATAGGTGGGCGAGGGTTCTTGATAGGTGAGTGGGGAAGTTCTATATACCAACGTGGATTTGGGTCCCTGTGCAACCATTACCGTTCCTGCATCTTTCTTCTTGGATATACCACCAGACTACAAGGATTTTCTGGTGGCCTGTGGGGCCTCAAAGTTAGTGACCATTCCACTCTTGATAGCTTCTTCAATTCTCTCACCCAACTTGATGATGTCAGAGAATTTGTTGTTTTCAATCACCATTAACCTCTCATAATACTGTCGGACGAAGAATTTGTTCATTTGTTCTTCCTCTAGGGCAGGCCTGACCTTGGTTGCTTCAGATCTCCAGCGAGCGGCATACTCGTGAAAAGTTTCGGTGGGCTTCTTTTTAAGGTTCTGGATGTAAAACATCTCTGGTGCGTTCTCCGAATTGAACCTGAATCGGTCCATGAAGTCTGAAGCCATACTTACCCAGTCAGACCACTTCTTAGGGTTTTGGTTGATGTACCAAGATAAAGCATCTCATGTGAGGCTCCTCATGAACAATTTCATGCAAATCTTCTCGTCTCTTCCTATTCCAACCAATTTATCACAATAGGTCTTCAGATGGACCCTGGGATCACCTGTACCATCGAACATTTCGAACTTAGGAGGTTTGTAACCCTCTAGTAGTTCAACATCGGGCTGTATGCAAAGATCTTCGTAGTTCAACCCTTCGACTCCCTTGCTTCCTTCAATTCCCTGAACTCGAATAGTCAGCTTCTTGAGTTCCTCGGCCAAATTCTTAATGAGCATATCCTTCTCACTGTATCCAGGTGTGTAAGCAATGTATTGGGTGGAGTGAGGTAGAGTCTCCACGTATATGGGGTTGTTCTGATAACCTGGTGTTTGATCATAGAGGTGGTCACTTGTGGAGTCTCTTGGTTCAGGGATAATTAACGGGATATTTATTGGAGCGTGGAAAGTGTTGTGCTGGTGCTGTGGTGGGATAATTTGTTTTTTCGGTGGAGTTGTATGATGATGAGTTGTGGGAGGGTTCTGTTTTTTGGGGTGTTCTGAGAAGGTATGGGATTTTGAATGACATCTGGGACACTGAGTGAGAAGGATAAATTTGCCGAGTTCCGAACATGCTCAAGCTCCCCTTGGAGTTTCGACAACCTTTGCTCGAGTTGTGACATAGCATCATTCTGAACCTGAGTACCTTTATTGTCAAGAGCTTCTGTTCGTTCCCCTGGCGTTGTGTTTTCCTGTCCGATGTTGCCCAAATCTTCCATTTTTGCCTTTGCCTTTGCCATTAGGTGGACTAGGAGGAGGAGGAGGTGGAGGGCCCCTGGATCTTGTGTGACATGATGATGATTCCAGAATGCACGAACCAACCTTTGGGGAGGGGAATAATCAAAAGAAACAAAAAAAACAAAAAACAAAAGGTAGCCAAGTCAGTGAGGATCATGAGAAAATATTGCAGTATTTAAACACATAGTGCATGAATAAAAGCGTGTCCTAATTTGGGAACCTCGTTGTGCCAGAGGTAGGCCTAGTGACAAGTTGATTTTGGAGAACTTAGATGCCAAAATTCCTTATTTCATTAATGTAAAATAGATGATTCCAAAACGACACTAAAATAATGAGCAGGAAATAAAGTCACTAATGGCACTTGGCTTTATTACATTGGTAAAAGCAATAAAAAGGAAACCTAGACTACTTAGTCCATGAAGGACCTTCCCCAGGCTTGGTCTTCTTGGTTCTGTCAATCAGGTTCTCCAGGTCGTGTATGCCTAACAGCAGGTATACCCTTGCTAGATGCCCTCCTTCGTTTCCCTTAGCATTCTGGAAGTCGGCGACCCTTTTTCTTGTCTTTACTTCTAGCTCCATCAGACCCTGCTCCAAATATTCCAACCTTTCACTAGATTTGATGGACCTTTCCTTCCACTCATTGATCAGTTCCATATTAGTCTTGTGTTGCTCCAGATGCTCGGCCTCGGACTCACGAACCCTTTTGCGCAGATTATTGTATTTCACCTGAGCCTCAGTCGCTTCGTCTATGACTCTGTTTCTGTTGATTCCTGGCTCAATTATCCCTGCTATGATGTCTTCCAACCATGATGGGTAAAAGCATACATGCCCCGCATGGTATCTGTCGGGCTCGATGGTGTCCTTTTCTACAACAACCTTGAGATGCCACAGATGCTGAGCTTCACATTTGTACGGGATATCGTCATCCTGAAAATCTGCCCTGTAATGACTTATTTTGGAGACTCGCGGTATAACTTGCTTTCTACCCGCCTGTCTCATGACCCCGATGGGAACATAGGGATATATGCCCCTTAAACCAATCAACACCAGGTGCGGAGCGTCCCTCGATCTGATGATGAATTCACTGGTAGGTAACCATTCGAACATCCATTGAACCTAGTCCTCGGTCAAATTATCAAAAAACTGCACCCATTCTGTAGCATTTTCCGGTTAAGCAAACCTATCAGGGATGTAGGTCATCCTCTTAGGGTGGTAGAAGTCTATATGATCATTCCACTCCCTTCGTGGAAATTCCTGACGATATTGGCCTCTCTGGAGATGCTCCAACAACCAAACCTGTAGTAGAAGATTGCAACCCTTAAAGTGTTTGGCCTCTTTATGGCAGCGGTCCAAGGCTCGGTATATGTCTGCTATGATCATAGGGACAATGGTATATGTTTGCCTTTCGATCCCTTCCATTAAGGTTTTGGCTACCATAGCCAATCTAGTGTGAATCCGGTCTCCTTTGCTTGGAAACACAATCAGACCCAGGAAGCAAACGGCCAACACAAAAACCCTGTGATGAATATGACCCAAGGAAGTAATAGAGAACTTGTCGTGGAAGATACGATAGGATGTTCTATGGCCGTACCATACATAAAGATAGTCAAAAGGTATGTAGGACTCTGTCAGGCATTCTAAACCATCTTTCTTCTTCAAACCCATCATTTTCAGGAACCCTCTAGCGGCAAGGTTCTCCGGTACCAAAAAAACCTGGACTGTCCCAAGGTAATCCCGCAAAGCCCCCTATCTCCTCCAAGAGGGGGGTCATTTCTATGTTGCTAAAATGGAACACAGACCTTTCTCTGTCCCAGAACATTGTGGCTACTTCGATCAACATGTTGTTTGGTTGAATATCCAATAAAGAGGGCAAGTTCCTGAGGACCCTCTTGGTCTTTGTCACTGGACGAGAGGTCTTCCCACCAATCCAGCAATAGTGGTGGTATTCTTTGGACCAAGCCGAACCTGGGGACTTCATGCCTCATTTTCTGCAAAATAGATAAGGTTAAACCCTTACCCCCGCCAGACTCGACTATTTATACACTTATAATTAGCATGCATGCATTTAGTTCTCCAAATAAATGCACAGAACGTGGTTGCGTCCGTTGGGATTATGAAAAACCCGGTGGACTTTTGGATAAGGCTGTCTCAAAGGGTTATCGTGCGGACGACACGTTAACCCGGCTAGGTTTGACCATGATGCATGCATAATATAATAAAGTAAGGTTTCTATGGGGTTTTAGACTGGTACCCTCAAGCAGACAACTTGAGGGAGAAGGCACGGAACCGTCGACTGCATCGCTGATCGACTAGTTTTACCGCAAATAAGCCTTCCCGAATTTAGATGTGATATAAAATGGAAGAGCGCAAACACTCATCAAGCGTTGCTATAGTATTTTTATATGCACGAGTGGAATATGATGTTAAGCATGATTTATGAAACAATAAATGAGCAATAAAAGCATGTTGTCATGTATTTGCACATTATGAAAGCGGTAAATACAACATCTATAATTGAAAAAGCAGTTACAAAGGAAGACAAAAAGAAACATGTTAGTTTTGATTCTGAAAGGAACAAATACTTGAAAGAGATAAACAATTAATGTCACATAAAGGGGGGGGAGGGGGAGGTCGCAAGTATTAACAAAGTAAACACAAGTTCACAAAGCAGTTTGGAGAATGGTAAAAGCCTAGGATAATCCCCAGCAGAGTCGCCATGCTGTCGCGCCCCCCTCTTTCCTCCCCTTTCGGATCGGTCAGGGTATTCGACATTATTGGGACAACTAGTTTCCTTTTGGGAAAGGGATAAGGAATTGAGAGTCGCCACCTAACGAGTTAAGGTGCGTTAGGGCACCTACTAAAGGTTATGTACAAACACAGATTAGATAACCAGAGATAGGGTAAGGGCTTGAAATTACTTCAAGGGGAAGGTGTTAGGCCCCCCTCGAAGTCCACAACTGTGGTTCCCGCCCCAAACAAACTTTGTGAACAGATAGCATATAAGCAATAAACATATAGGTAAATAGATGAAGGTTTTGAGAAGTTTTTGCAGTCCAAGCACACATATGTGCTTAAGTTTAAAAGATTTAAAGTCTAAGCACATATACAAAGTTTTGGAGGTTTTACAATCTAAGCACACATGTGTAAGGGATAGGGGGGTCCTAGGTTGTTTATCCTATAGGATCACGTCAGTACAATGCCCGGTAATCACTCCTCAGAAGATGGGCTACTCGTGGCATTAGCACATCGGATATCATATCCATGTCTACCCTTTCCCACCCCTTAGCGGTTATTAAGCGAGTTTATTTAAGACCTATATGCGTGCTGTTACCCGTCCCTTCTTAATGGCCCTGGAGGAATTTAGGACCTCTAAATATAGTCAGTTCTAAACAAAACTCCCTAAGGTTAAAAGGATAAAATTCTAGGCGACAGGCAAGAACAAGTAGGACTTTACAAATAAATGCGGGAAAAGCAGTTTAAAAGGCTCAGATTTACCCTCACAGATATTGCACATAAACAGCACGTGTCAAGCACAAAACAAGAGGCAGTTTTATTAGACAGAATCCTAAGACAGGATATCTAAGTGAATATCAATGCACATAAGTATGCAGCTTGTTTATAAACTCAATAGTAAGGACCTAATCAGCTTGCCTACTAGTTTTTTTCAAAAAACATGTTAGCCCTTAGGCAGCAAATGCAATCAAAACAATATTCATTTTTAAGAGGTTGATTACCTACGGCTTGCTTAGGCGTGGGGTTGTGCATAGTGACTACCAGAATTATTAAATAGTTCAGAGGTTGTTTTATCTAAAACATGTTGTTCTAAGTGATATAAATCTGAGAATGCAGAGATAGTTACCAATCTCTATTAAGAACAGACATGATAATCATATGCGAGGTTATTTTGTACATTTTCATGAATCAGCAGTTTAAACTAGGCGTAGTTAAGTAAATGTAAACAAAATTCTAGAGCATGGTATCTAGTATGCACATGTGAATGCAGGGTGGCTAGGATATAATTTCAGGATGCACATAATTACCAAAGCATGATTTCTAAAATGCACAGAGAATTACAGAGTTGTTAAGCATGATTCATGAATGCACAAGAGTATTAATTTTATCACCTAAGGAGCAGGATTTCTAAGTGGTAGGCACAAGCATAAATTGAGATATGTTGTATGTTAAAGCAGTAAACATGAAAAAACCTTAAAGACATGATATCTAATGCATGTTTGGCTTGTTGATCCTAAGCATGGATTCTAATGCAGATATAGGAAATGCAAAGCTTAAGGCATGATTTCTACTCAGTGGCATCGATAAAATTATATAGCTATCCCTTCCCATTTCACTAGCCATCCCCAATATTCATTTACAAATAAATATTGCAGACCAGCTGAATAAATTTCGTAAATAGATAAAGGAAAAGAAGAAGTTAAACTATAGAGAGCCTGAAAACTGGCCCAGACTTCCAGATCCTCAAGTGCCCAAATGTTTTCATAGCCTTTCTCATATCCGGGTGTGTCAGAGTTCCCTAAGGACCTCAAGGGATCCCGGGCAGTGCTCACACCCAGATTTCATAACCATAATTGAGTAAGTGCAGTGTCGAAGGGCCAGCTCTAATGCATCAGAGTTCAGAGGGATCTCATAGGGATCCCTAAGAAATCACACATTAGAGGGGCAGAACTTAAATATCTAAGAGTAGAGTGAGAGTGCTTGACATAGTTTTGAAAAGATTGAGTAGGAAAACAGTTTGAAAAGAGACTTGTTTGAAAGATTTTGTAAAGAACTACAGAGTTATGTAGTAAAACAGTTTTTGAAAAGAGAGTAGAGNCGACAATCCAGACATAGCACCCAAAACAGGTTCATACACAGCCAAAGAACACAGAACCAAGGCAGGTTCAGCAACACCAAACAGGGGTAATGGGGGATTGGGGACACATAAGGCACATAGGTAAGAACATAGTTCCAGGAACACTTAAGTACAAAATCAACAATATGTTATGGGGCATCCAGGGATCAAGGATATAGCATAAACTTTAGGATTACTCATAACCGAATAACATAAGGTAAAAATTGTTTTGCCACAGAAAAATTCATGCCAATAATAAGTGAAGCATAAGTAAGGCATAATCATATTGAGGTATACTAAAAGGGGGATAGCATTTCATAAGCATGCTGAGTCTAAGGGAGGGGAATACATAACATGCTAAGTGAACAACAGTTCCAGCAGGTCAAGTGCAGACATCACAGCAAAATCATAGGTAAAACATATTAGAAACAGGATGAATTTGAAGTACTAAAAGAAACATATTGTTTTTGAAAATTAAATTGAAATTAGAAAATACCAGTATAGGAGATAGAAAACACAGAATGAAGAGTAAGGGGGTAGAATAATCAGCATTGGCTTACAGCCGGCTGATAATAGCAAGTAAACAGAAGGAGAGCATAAGAGAGTATTTGTGTATACGAGAGAGTTTTGATCGATGGATTCGTGTGTTTGAATGAAAAAGAAGTGTATATATAGTTTAAGACTAGGTAGAAAATAAGGCAAGAATCATAGTTAAGCAGTAATTATGGAACTATGTACCAATTAGAATCAGATCAGTATAAGTACTCCCTTTAATTAAGGAGTTAGCTTCAAATGGTAATATGCATATAATAAATAAGGAAGGAAATCATATAAGGCTGAATATAACACATAAGTAAATAGTTTCAACATAGAATAAGTATAGAACATGTAATAAAGGCTAGGTTCAACATATTCTAATTGAGGAAAATGCTTAAGAATCAGTTGACAGCATACTCGACCATAGATTAAGGTAAGAAAATATCTTAAAGGTTAAAATCAGTAGAGAATATTAAAAAAATCAGTGAAGGACCAATCACAGAGATTCAAAGATTCAAAAATAACAACTAGTACTGATTTAGGAGAAATTAACACAAATTTATGAGAACAAGCGGAATAAACACATGGTAGGCAAAATCAGAAACCCTAATAGGCTAAATATGGTAAAATCATACAAAATTAAGGATTCACATAGAGCATAGTACGAATTGACAGAATAAACATGATATAGGCGAAAAAAGTAAAGAATCAGAAACCCTAATAAGCAAAAATAGGGTAAAATCACAGAAAACTCAGAACGAATTCATAAATAATAGACGTGCTAATAAATCAGATGAACAAGTAAGCAAGAACAAACTTAGAACCCATGATTAAGACCAAGAAACTTAGGGTTTTAACATAATAAGTCAGGCAAAAGGGGGAAAAACTTAGGTAAACATTTAAACATAGTGAAAATCATAGAATAATACTAAAATCAGAAGGAAAATCCATTTTGAAAAAGGGTTAAGAAACCTTAGTTTGAAGATGAAGAGTCGTTTTAGAGAAATCGGAAAATCTTTTAATGAAAACAACAAAATAACTCGGAATATACCCAGATATATTGCAGATCTAAGAAATCAAGCGTTATAATTAGGGTTTCAGAGAGAGAACCCAAAGAGAGAGAGAGAGAGAGAGAATCGTCTTAGAAGCCACAGGTTCTAGCCGGAGATGGGAGGATCTTACTCGGACGGCCATGGACGGTCTGAGAATGACATGAAAACCATGGGAGGTGAATGAATCGCCTTATGGTTCCTTTGAGGACCTCAAGGCAACAATAACCCGGTGTAGGAAGGAGCCATAGAGACTGGGATGTTGGTGAGACCACCATAGTTACTGGCAAGTCGACGGCCAGTGAGAGCTTAGGTTTAGCAGAGAGTTTGAGAGAGTTGTGTAACGGCGGAGTGAAAGAGAGATGTGAGAGGGGAAGGGGGGGGGGGTAGTCTCTAGGGTTCCTTAAGGAAAGGGGAGATCTGGACCGTGGGTTAAAATTGATCAATGATCCAAATTAGACAAGGGATTAGGTCGGGTAGGATAATGTATTGGGCCCCCCGTATTTGGGCCATTTTTATTCATACTTGGGTGTGGTTTAATTAGGCTATAAATGAAATGAATGTGGTTATTTATTAAATACCCAATGTAAATTAATTAAAACAATTTATAAAAATAGTTGTTAATTATAAAACATGAATTTCATGCGTAGAAAATAATTAAAAATGATTACTTAGTATTTTAAAAATACAAGTGATTAATTTCTGGATAAAAATAGTATAAAATCGTATGATTGGGCTATAATTGCAGAGTTATTGTAATTATAGCCAAAAGGTGTCAGTCTGGCTAATTATGAAATAATTTGGTCTTAATAGGGCCAAAATAATTAATGAAACCCACAAATGCTTTTGAAATCATTTTGTAATGTAATTTCACAATTATTTATTGAAAATAAAATGTTTGATAGATTAATACAAATATAGGGAAATTGCGGAAAAATATCACTTACTATTGATACATGATTTTCAAGCTACATATGCAAATTTAAATATTTTGAGAAAAAATTGAGTATCAACCGTCGCTCTAATAATAATAGCCGAAATAATGTATATTTTTTGTATATCTTATATATATATATATATATATATATATTATGTATGTTATATGTAAATTCTATACAAATTTTATATATTTTTTCGGCTATTGAATATAAATAATTTTTTACGCTGGCTAAAAATAAAAATACCCCAATTTAAAAACGTTCATTAATGTTGTAAGGTCCACCAAAATAGCTCAAGAAAACTGAATTGAAGAAAAATGACTGCTAACTTTAACTAAATTAATGCACCAAATCGTGCAAATAGTAATTAGAAAAACTTATTATTTGCATCCATTTATAGTGTGTGATCACTATGATTAAGTCTTAAAAACATACTAATTCAAGTGGAGAAAAGAAAAGGGAGGGAAAATGACTTTGTAAATTGATTATTGGATTACAGTGAGACCTCTCTATAATAACATTTCTATATAATTATAATTTTTTATAAAAGCAAAATATTTTTGGAATCACTTTTTATGTTATGTTTTAATATATGTTCTTTATAATAGCATTTCACTATATTATCCAAAAATATTCAGAACAAACGAGCTTGTTATAAAGAAGTTTGACTGTATACTATTACAAACCAAGGGAGAGCACCAGTGTTTCCTGTGTATACTGTACCAGTGTTGGCTACCAAATTACAATTACAAGTCAAAATTTGTCTTGAAAATTAACGTAATTCCTATTAAATTTGCCCACGCTGTTTTGCTCTCTATAGTTATGCGATAGTGACTTGCAGTGACGAAGTTTAAAAAATTTTCAAGGGTATTTAAATATGAAAGAAGTGAAAAAAAAAATTCCAACAAAAGGGTTTTATTATGTGTTATGTGTTATATACCTGTAAAACGTGATATTTTACCTATAGTATAATTTTTTGACGAAGAATAATCAGTTGACAACTCTTGTGACCATGTGGCTTCGCCACGGGTGGCTTGCATTTACAAATTATAGAACTATAAGATTCATGGTCAATAAAATTTATTACCTCTAAAACACACTAACATTGTAATTTTTTATAACACTTTCACTGACATAATGTTAAAAAGGCATTTTATCTGCCGGTGCCTTCTTTGGGGTTCCCTTGAATTCATTAACTTTTGCATAAACTTTATATTTGTACTAAAGAATATATTAAATGTATAAGAATATTTGGCTTGGAACCCAATTGGTATCATGTTAATTAATTTGAAATTGTTGTAAGAACCACAAACTCAAAATTCTGGATTCGCCTCGGAGCGTAAAATAAAATTTGATTGTTTTTCTTCGTATAGTAACAAAATTTAACCTTTTTCACGGAAACATATGATATCAACAGAGTAGCTAAAAACAAAGTGGCAAACAATATGAACTATATATATCAATTATTGATGGTAAAGAGGAAAGCCAGGGAATCTTCTCTGCCACTTTAATATCTCAATTTTCACCACTCTGAATGAGTATTCAGAATTCAGAAAATTGATCTATCATAAAAGTCAAGCAAATCTGAAGAATAAAATAAATAGAAAAACAGTCACCTTTCTCTAATTCAGAATTCTGAAATTGATAGAATTATTAATATCGTAAATTATCAATCTTTCTATTCCATGAAGAAATTCAAATAATTCAAGAATTCCAAAAATGGATCTACTGTCTTGTCAATAATGTCAAACATCCAATCCAGAAAAATAATAAAATTCAGAAGATGTTTTCTTTTTAGGCAGCCCGATGCACGAATCATCCACTTTCACATAAGGGTCCGCGGAAGGGCCATACCTGAGGGATGCGCTAAAGGCAGCCTATATAATGCAAGCATCAATGGTTGATTCCACGATGAACCAATGACTTATAGGTCACGTGTTGAAAAATTTATCGTTGCTCCAAAACTCCCTTCAAAATTCAGAAGATGTTAAAACCATAATACTCAAAAAGTTTGATATAGCTATCAAAATGTGTAACAAGTACTGAGAGAATTCACACATGAACTATGCCAAATTCTTAGAGTTGTATCACTTATTAGCATCTAAATAGCAAAGAGAAACATTAGTTCTAAGGTAGTTTTCTAAATCTTACCTCGAGCGAAATTTTAGTGGTCCAATTGGTTGGCTACTTAAACAATGCACGAGAAAAGTCCTAAATTCACCATGTTTTCCCACAACTTTCTTGAACTTTCAGAGCTTAATCTTATCTCATATCAATAACTCAATTGCTAGAGATGAAAATTCAGAGGGAAAGAAGTTCAAGAAAGCTGTGGAAAAGCATGATAGGACTTCATGCAAAACTAGTAAAAGTATATAATAAGAGGAATTATATATCTTCAAGTCTTCATCACTTAAAATTATCATCAAGAGGTAATATAGAAGGAAAATGGGTAGGAAAGGGGGAGGGTAAATGAGTGGAGAGAGGTGTGTAAGTGAAGTGAGGCTAGAAGCAACGCCCATACAAACAAAACAAATTGTAAAGGACCACAATAGCGCATATATATATATATATATAGTCAAAGGGGAGCTTTGGCGTATGTGACCAATAGGTCATAGGTTCAAGCCGTGAAAAAAGTATCTTGCAGAAATGTAGGGTAAGGCTGCGTACAATTGACCCTTGTTATATGTACATATATATAACAGAGGTGTGTTCACGATTGGCGGCTTAGATACCACGACTATTAAAAAAGAGAATCCTCTATTATTAAAATATTTTAATTTTATCATCCATTATTTCTCGGGTTTATTTATATATATATCCTTGTAATTAGCAAGTTATCTCGAATTTATCTTTAACTCTAATGAAGCTCCAACAAGAGTTATAATAGAGGACAATTTTAAGCCATTATCAAAAGTAGAACAATAAATTTGAATTCTTTTTTAGTATACCCCTAAAAAATAGAGGGTAGGGTAGGGAATATAGGTTTAATTTTTCCCACATAACGCCTACTTTGCTTTTATATATTGTGAGTGCGCAGTGGGGCAACTGAGCCAACGTTAGATGGGGTCATATATCTTGAATAAAAACAAAAATCTTTATATCAATGTTTTTTTTCTTATTTTCAAATATGATACTCCATATTTTTTTTTAAATATTTAAAGGTTAAGCCAAAATCATATAATAAGAAAAAAGAAAGAGAAGAAAATAAGGGCATCCCATCCCCATCACACGTTACCATGTGGGCATGATGTTCTTTAATTTATTTATTTTTGGAACAAAAGTTATGGGAGATTTTATGGTCCCCTAAATTTTATTTTCTTTAATTATCATAAACTACTAGTATATATTTATCTTGATTTAATACTCATGTTGAGGATGTACCTTTTCTGTTACGTTGATCAGTTTCGTTTTATATAGCTTCTTCTTTTGTTTGTTTTTGGCTCAAGTTGAAGCTTTATTTTATTTTTTATTTATTTATATATTTATTTTACTGCTTGTTGCAATAAATGGTTTAGGTAATTTTTCGTTAGAATTGTCGATCTCATTTCACTTCCAGATGTAAAGTAGGTATTGTTAGAATTCTTAGAATATATAAATGATATAAGAGGGAAGGGCTCACTAAGAAATTCTATCTATTCCACCATAATTTTTGGCGAATAGATGTTAAGTAGATTCAATATATATATATATATATATATATATATATATATATATATATATATATATATATATATATATATATATATATATATATATATATATATATATATATATATATAATTTAAACAAATTTTGAATGTACATTAATTGAATTTACACTTTAACTTAAATTTTTAAATCCGTCTCTAATTAATTTATTTGACGCGTTAATTGTAAAAGGAGGTGATAGTTTTTTCAGTTAGTGACATGCATGCATGAAGGACAACACTGTCTTTCTCTGAGCTCCTCTCTGTAATGGCGTACTCGTAAGTAAATTCACGTGTGCTTCTGCATCCTGCAGCTTTTGCCCTTTAACTTACCATAGAATGTCTCCCCAAGTGGTAAAAAATCAACTTATTTTAAAAAATAATTTTCTTAAAAGCACTTTGAGCGAGAAGTAGTTTGTATTTAGTTAATTAATTTAAAAAGTAGTTATGAGCAGCAATTATAAATTTTTAAAAACTATTTCTAAGTATATGTTTCTCAAAAGTTTTTTTTCTTCTAAAAGATTCGCCAAACACTTCAACTTTGAAAAAAAAAATTAACTTTGAAGAAGCTTGGCCAAACATGATATACTACTCGAACCATGTTAATGAGTTCAATCAGATATAAAGTCAATATTAAAGGCTTATGGATTCGAAATTCTAGTCCTTTTAAATTATTGAATTCTAAATTAATATTTTGTACATAATCAAATAATTTATTAAGACAAATTCAAGTTTAGACCAAAGTTACTGGGTTCAACCGAACTCATAACATTAACACTAGCTCCGCCCTTGAGTTCAATTTTTCAATTTTTTACCATTAAACACATTCTACCATTATCCATTATTTGTTAAGATTTAAGTAAGATTTTACATAAAAATCTATATGAATTAAGGTGAAGTTGTCACGACCCAAATTTTCGACCTCAGGGATCGTGATGGCGCCTAACACCACACTTGCTAGAAAAGCCAATGTTAGAAGTCGATTAACTAATTTCCTTGATTAATTACTTGAGCATAAATAAATAAATTTCAATTGCGCCTAATTAAAACAATTCCCAACAGAAATAAAATAAAATGATAACAATAACCATTTAAATAAAATGGATCATAAACAAATTATGTAAACAACTCTAAGACTACCCCAGAGTCTGGTGTCACAATCCATGAACTACTAAAGAATACTACAAATAATGGCTGAAAGAAATAGTGCGAGTGTTCTGAATAATATAAAACAGTGTATGTAGAAATGGGAGAAGACTCTCGGAATCTGCGAACGCCGGCAGATGTACCTCGTGTCTCCAAATGAATCAGGTGGTCGTCCTAGAATCCTCTACTGACTAGTACCTGGATTTGTGCAAAAGAGCACAGAGTGTAGTATCAGTACAACCTACCCCATGTACTGAGTAAGTGCCGAGCCTAACCTCAGCGAAGTAGTGACGAGGCTAAGGCGGGGCTTTAACAATAATATATATATATATATATATATATATATACGATAACACAATAAAATAATTCTACACGAACAAGAAAATATATTTGAGACAATAATTATAAAACATGAAGGAAATTTAAACACATCAATTCAAATACTGCAACAATAATAAAGTAACACAACCGCCTCTTTCAGGCCTCAACTATAACCAATCCTCAATAATTTTCAAGTTTTCAAACTTTATTTGAATAAAAGTAGTGCCAAAATATGAAAATAGTAATATAAAATAGAAAGTTTCAAATCTTTGTTTTTCAAAAAACAAAACAGTAAAAATAAACATTTAGTTTTTCAAATCTTTATTTTATTTGAAAATCAGTAAAAATATAAATGTCCTCCCTTATCGCTCTTTGTTGCGGTGTGCAACCTGCTCTCACCTGTCCTCCCTTATTGCTCCTCCCTAAATATATCACCCTTATTGCTCCTGTTGCGGCGTA
>ML334002.1:0-12492 GCA_005239505.1 Nicotiana paniculata
AGACTGAATGAACTCGATTAGTAGAGTAGTACACTACGGGCAAGCCTATGGTGCATCTTTTGTTGCATATCAATATTATTTCTGAGAGCGAGTGAATTCTTTTTATCTTGAGTTCCTAAGTGTTCTTAAATTTTATTGTGTGGGGAACTAGCTCTTTGATTTGGTGAAGGCACATGATTCATGAAGGAAAGGTAATGTTACTGACCTCTATGTTAGAGTAGTGAGTGGATTGTGAATAAAGCATGGTATACATGAGTCGATTATTGAGGCGAGGATGTCACACTTTTGTGCTTAAACTGTTTTAAAAATTCTTGGTATAACGTGTTAAGGGATTTTCTTAATAAGTTGTGTACATGAGTGTAGTTTCATTGCTCGAGGACGAGCAAATATTTAAGTGTGGGGTATTGATGTGTGGTTAGAATTCATGATTTAACACATTATATGCCTTACATTTTATGTGCGTTAATAATAAAATACACTTTTATGTGCATAATGGAGTCTATTTCATGTGTAGGTGAATTGGAGATGGAAGTCGAGCTAAATGGATGCAAATACGTAAAAAATACGCTCAAGAGTCAAAAAGGAGCAACCCGGGCTATAGTGGGGCGTTTTGGCCTTAAAGTCAGGCCTAGCCTGGCTATAGTGGGGCGTTAAACCCATAAATCCAGGCCTAGCCTGGCTATAGTGAGGCGTTAGACCCATAAAACCAGGCCTAGCCGGGCTATAGTGGGGCGTTAGACCCATAAAGCCAGGCCTAGCCTTGCTATAATGGGGCGTTTGGGGCTTAACGCCTGGGTCCTGGGTCCAGTCAATTCCGAGTTTTGAAGGTTTTAAGTGTTTCCCGGTTTGAATAGAAGTCTCCTACATGTTTAGGGTTTATACCAAGCATATAAATAGACCCAAAAACACAACTTGAAGGGAGAAATCCATTGAAGTGAAGAAAAACCTGTTGATTACTACATGTTTAGGATTTTTATATCTCTTATTTATTATTTTGCAGTTCAATTATGCAAGTTATTTTAGAATTGATTCTTATGAATATGAGTAGCTAATTTTTCTTAATCTAAGGTTTTGGTGGAACCCGTTGGGGGATAAACTTATTGTGATATTAATATAGTTTTGATTGGTNCGATACTTCGGGTGCAATCTAAAGTGAACTGTAATGTAATCTATGTAGCGTAACTTGAGAGAGTGCGTCTAGTAAATTATCATAATTACTTGTGAGATTTTTATCGTAGATAGAGTGTTTATAATTGATAGAGACAACTAATCAAACTATAAGAAGTATCCGAGAAGGAAGTTCACCAACGGGAGAAACCATAGCCTTAGACCTTTATCATAATTGTTTACAACACATTGTTTTTAATTTTTAGTTATTATTATTGTTAGTATAATTAGTAAAACATCACCAATTTATATTCAAAAGTCTTGAGAGAATTGATTGAGTAAAAGTTTCCTATTCTAAAGACTTGATTGATACGTAAATTCCATGTGGAATCGACTCTGGGCATAATACCCCGGATTATATTTGCAACGCCTACTTAGTCTTTATAAGACATAGTTGAGCGTGATCATGAAGCGTACCTCAATTATGTTCCTTAATGATATTACAATGTTCAAAGACTCTTACAACTTCAATCTACAGTGATATAAGTAATTTTTTCCAATTTTAGTAAGAATACCTATGTTTTGATTACTTAGGCGTTTTATTAAGTACCTAGTGTGTTTATTTCGCCACAACATTCGATAACGGTGTTTTTTCACCCAATAATCCATCTTTCATACCAATAATGACACTATAAACACCCTTAGGAACCAGAAACCTCTATTACTACATGCATGGAAAACAATCCACTCCCATCCAACTAATTTTATTGTTTAAAACCTTTCCAAAATCTCTATAACACCCACTATCTAAGGCTAGTCACTTATGACTTTCAATCACCATCTCATAATGTAACGACTCGATCGGTCGTTTTGAGTTTTATCATTTTTTCGGCGGTTTTAGACTTTGAGTAGCTTCATATGGTGCATTATAAATTTTCTCTATGGTTGGTTATGATTTTCGATAAGTTCGAAGTTTATTAGAATAATGATTTCTCAATTTAGAAGTTTTAAGTTGCAAGAGTTGACATAGGTTTGACTTTTGAGTAAACGACATTGGAATGGTATTTTTATGGTTCCAATAGGTTCATATGGTGATTTTAGACTTATGCGTATGTCTTAAATTGGATTCTGATGTTCCTAAAAATTTTCGCTCTATTTGTAGAAAGTTGGCAATTTGAAGAATTGGAGAGTTCACAAGTTTGACCGGGAGTTTACTTTGATGGATCACGTTCGGATTATTGTCCTCAAACTTGAAATAAGTTTTTTTTTTAACTGGAACATGTGTGCAAACTTTTTTGTAATCCAAAATGACTTAGTCTGGTTCATACGCGTTCAAAAAAGTTTAAAAGTTTGAAAAGTGAGCGAATGATCTTGGTCTTCGATTCTTGGTTTGGATGTTAATTGTGATATTTTGAGGCCTTTGATAAAATTGAATTATGTATTTGGACTTTTTGATATGATTGGATGGGGTCATAGGGCTTGAATGTGATTCGAAGCAGTTTCGGATCATTTCGTTTGGGTTTTGTACGACT
The DNA here is from genome assembly GCA_005239505.1 of Nicotiana paniculata. Taxonomy (NCBI): domain Eukaryota; kingdom Viridiplantae; phylum Streptophyta; class Magnoliopsida; order Solanales; family Solanaceae; genus Nicotiana; species Nicotiana paniculata. The sequence continues at coordinate 2,640 of ML334002.1, forward strand.
GATCTTCTGATGTTCTGATGTGATTGACATATACGATTAGTGAGTCGCATTCGCATAGAGTGTTCAAGACTAATTGTAATTTGTTCATTATGTTTTCTATAGAGTTCTCACGTTTATTATGGATGATGGATATCGTGTGCGCACAGGTGAATTCGCATCCGCAAAGTGTTTGAGAAGGCTGGTCAACATCCTTTTGCATTCACGTAGTTGAGTGCCCAGTTTATCATTTCATTTGCGTGCTGCCCGTCGCGTTCGCGATGAAGATTTCAGACGCAGGGTCTTTTGTTCTTTGCGAACATGGACCTCAGGTTGCGTTCACTTAGTGTACATGGTATAGTTGGGACAGATGTCATTTTCCGGATTTTATCTATTATTTCATATTTTGAGCCTTAGACTTCGAGAAGCAGAGATTTTGAAGATCAATTTTGCTATTACACTGGAGGTAGGTGATCTTTACATGAATTTTGTTTATATGTTTATTATCCATGGATTTCTACATTAAAATGGAATTTTGAAATGAAATTTTTAGGGGTTTTGTCTACACTTTAAGAGAACAATTTTCGTATTAGTTTTGAATTTCAAGCTTGCAAGCCCTTGTTGACTTTTTGAGACTTCTTTAAATATCGAAGCTTTATGAATTTGGATAATTTCTTATCGTATTGTTTGAATCCTAGGATGATGTTTGGATGGGATTTGCGTGATTGGACGGCTAGAGCATGGCTTTGATGCAATTTGTGGTTGAAACTATCCTCGGAAGAGGTAAGTCACATGGATAACCTTGTTATGAGGGGAACCCCTTTGATTTTACTTGATTTAAATGTGTTTGAGGGATTAGTGGTACTGTATACATGTGGTGGTGAGCGTATATGCACTTACCAAGTTTATATTATGTCGGGGTAGAATTGAGATACTTTATGCCTTGTTTTGATAGTGTACTCATCTTGACTGATGATTTATTGGCTCATATAACTACCTTAGCTTTGTTATTCATGTTAGAGATCATGTCGAGGCATATGATTAATTAAGAAGCCATGGGAAATTGTTTTAATATGTTGACTTTCTTGAATCATCCGTAGTCATATAGAAATTCCATGAGCACATATCTACACGGTTGATACTTAGTCCTTGAGCATCTTATATATATTAATTCTAGGGTATATGCGCGCATGCGCGAGCGCGCACACACACACACACAGGCGCACACACACACATATATATATATATATACCTTATAATAAGGATTATTATTTTTCTTTTTAAGTTACTTTTATGTGCTATTGATAGATCAAACTTAGATCTATAGAGATATGACTTCTTTTATATATCTTTCTTAAATCTTATACCTTTTTAAGAAGATCACTTAAGGTTGGAAATTTGATCCTTTTGGATCTGCACTGTAAGCAATTTTCCTGAGAATAGTGGATATGACAATTCTGAATTGGCTTGCAGATGATTATTTATATCCACTGAGTCATCCTAAAGAACAACTTCTTAAGAAATAATAAGATTTAATTATTATATATAAGAGAAGACATGTATCCATATTTTGATTTTTTATCTAACTTTTCAACATAATATTGTGTTAAGAATTTGAATGTTATCCTTATGGAACCCAATAGTCTCTTGAACCAAGAACAAGAGACAGTAAAGTTATCACTATTGTTTGTGTTGTAATTAATGGCCGATCTAAGCCGTGGATTTCTTCAACCCTTTCTCTTCCCTCTTCTTTATCTTCCTCCTCATCATCCTCCTCTAATCCCAAGATCAAAATAGAAATTGACTTTTCTGATTTGCAGCAATCAATTAATGACTGGAAGATCCATAAAAGTCCACAGTCCACAATTTACAAGTCTTCATGATGGACCTTAACCAGTGATTACCATATTTCAACAGTTGATCAAATCATTCCTCTTGAATAAGATCATGGGAAAATCAAACTGTTAAACTTCAAGTCTATAGAAAAAATATAGGTGAAAATACAATTATCTCCATTTTGGTTTATTATAGATTGCAGCTAGATCTCTATTCTGGAAGGTTTAGACATGTATCTACTCCTTTGTCTTAGAGATTCTAGATTTTTAGACTTCAATGATTCTCTCCTAGGAATGGTATAAACCAATCATTATAGATGTCTAATTTACTTTTCCTGTTTTTCTAATTTTACAGTGTCTCATAGAGATAGAAATATCTTAGATTCTTTAACTCTAAATGTTAAAACATCGAATTATAAAACAACAGTTGGATCCTTAACAGTAGTAATTATTTGTAATGGCCCGACCGGTCATTTTGATCTCTAGCGCTTCGTTCATCTATTTGAGGTCATCAATAGCTTTATTTAAGGTATTATGACTTATACGTGTGGTCGGAATTGAATTGCGGGAAGTTCGGAGTTAATTTGGAAAGAAAATTCTCATTCCGGAAGCTTTAAGTTGGAAAAATTGAATAAGTATGGACTTTTGAGTAAACGACCTCGGAATTAGGATTAGAAGTCTCCAACAGGTTCGTACGGTGTTTTTTGACTTGGGCGTATGCCCGGATTGGGTTTTGAATATCCCGGGAGCATTTTAGCGCCTATTGTGGAAAGTCGGCATTTGGAAAATTTTTTATTTGAATATTGTTGATGTCCGTTTGGGATTCCCATAGTGGGAATAACCCCGAATGGTTATTTTTGTCTTAGGAGTGTGTCCGGATGTCGATTTGAAGGTCCGCGGGTCATTTCAGAGTCATTTCGAGAAAGTTGGAAAGTTGAAGGTTTTTGGTAGGTTTGACCATGAGTGATCTTTTTGATATCGGGGACGGATCCCGACTTCGAAAGTCGGAGTAGGTCCGTAATATTGACTGTGACTTGTGTACAAAAGTTTAGGTCAATAAGACCTGATTTGATAAGTTTCAGCATCGAATATAGAAGTTTGAAGTTCTAAAGTTCATTAAGCTTGAATTAGGGTGCGATTCATGGTTTTACGTTGTTTGATGTGATTTGAAGGTCAACTATGTTCTTATGGTGTTTTATGACGTGTTGGTATGAGTGGTTGAGGTCCTGAGGGCCTGGGGTGGTTTCCGGGTGGTTAACAGATCGAATTTATGACTAAAGGAAAACTGAAGAATTCTAGTTATTGGTGCAACCGCTTCTATGGAAGCTTCATTGCAAAAAAGCCTCGCAGAAGCGTCATGGGCAGCGCTTGCGTTTTGTCGCAGGTGCGGAAGAGAATGCGCACCTGCATCACAACAGGTGCGGTACCTAAAACGAAGGAGTGATAGGGTCTATTAGGCAGCAAAACCAAAAAATCGAGATTTTTCTCGCACAAGCGAGGCTGCAGATGTGGCAATTCTGTCCGCAAAAGCGGAACTTGGCAGAAACATAAGGGATAAAAATTGGTCATTTCATTATTTTCGTTTTGGGATTTTTGGAGCTTGGTTGGGGTGATTTTTGGAGAGCTTCAAGGAGGGATTTTTATCAAGCAACACAAGGTAAGTGATTCCCACCTATTACAAGTTAAATACATGGATTCTATAAGAATTTAAACATGAAAATTAGTAGAAATTGTGAGATTTTTGGTGGAAAACCCAGAATTTGGTATTATTTGATTTTTATCATGAATTTGGGCAGGAATTGAGAATAAGTTAAATATTTGAGTTCGTGATGCTATGGGTAATGTTTACCTTCAAAAACTTTTGGAATCCGGGGACGTGGGCCTGAGGATGATTTTTATCGACTTTTCTAGTGAAGTAGGAAATTGTTGTAAATTGGATTATAATGAGTATCAGAGTATATATTTATGGAATTGCATAATTATTGACAAGTTTTGGAGCGCTGGCATCGGTTGGAGTTGTTGCAAAGGTTTTGGAGCAGTGTATGGAATTTCAGAGCGAGGTAAGTCTATTTTCTAAACTTGTAAGAGGGAATTAACCCCATAGGTTAATCAAATTATAATGTGCTTCTATTAGTGGGGGCTGCATAGGCACGAGGTGATGAGAGTGCGTACGTAGATTCTAATTATGCTCAAGTCCAGGTAATCTAGGACCCAAATCATGTTATACTTGCGATGTTTGCACTCTACTTGTTAATTTAATTGCTTAAATCATATTGAAACTTGACAAAGGAATTGTAATAGGTTAAACTTCATTTACTTGACCGTTAATGAGAATTGTAACTGTTTGAAAATTTACCCCTTAATAAATCTTGAATTAGGTGTGTTAATGTATTTTCTTTTCTTATGGAGTGGGTCGAATGTCTCGGTAGCAGATAGATGCATCTATAGTTTGTGTCGTTCGACCTTCAGCGGTGAGCAACTTAAATATTTTATGTTGGATTGGGTTGTACGACCTCGACATGATTTGCACATGATAAATATTTAGAACTAATTATAATTTACATTGCTTCATTGGCTTGAAATATAAATTGTTAAATGAAGAAACTAAATTTAGAAATTCCTATTAGCAGATGAACTGTTTATTTATTTTATTGTTCTTGAGTTTTCAGCTATTTCTATATAACCCATGCTTAATTATAATATCGATATTTATGGTTAGCCCATAGTAAATGTCAGAGTCGACCTCTCGTCACTACTTAGTCGAGGTTAAACTGGATACTTACTAGGTACGCGTTGATTTACGTACTCATAATACACCTGCTGCACATTTTTGTGTAGGTACATATATGCCTAGTGGTCTTGTGGGCGTAGAGGCACAGTTATTGCAGGAACTTAGATGAGCTGCATCTCATGTTAAGAGTCAGCTGCACACAGAGTCTCCATCCGAGTTATTTACACACACCTGTCTAATTGTATCCCAGGCAGATGTAGTATTTTATTGTATTTCCTAGTTGATGCTCATGCATTCATGATACTGGGTTTTGGGGGTGCTTATGGGTTGTTCAATATTGTAGTTGTGAAATTATTGTCACTTATTTTGTAAATTTTATCTCTTAATATTTAATTGAAAAAAATTATGATTTCAAAAATACTAAAATGAGTAATGAAGTTAATCAATTAATTGTTGGCTTGCCTGGCAGCAGTGTTAGGCGCCATCACAACCTTTAATGAATTTTGGGTCGTGATAACATGGTATCAGAAAATTAGGTTCACTTAGGTCTCACAAGTCATGAACAAGTCTACCAGAGTCTTGCGGATCGGTATGATATGTTTGTACTTATCTTCGAGAAGCTACATTACTGTTAGGACTTAGGAGCACTTTCCTTCTTGATTCCTCTTCGTGCGATTTTATTTCCTTTGAGGCTTATACCTTTATTTCCTTCCTACTCGATCTAATGTGATGTGAAACGTTGTTATTAATTGAGAATCGAGTAATTGTAATGGTAATGCAGATGTGGTGCAGGATGTTTCTCCCTGCGTATTTGATTAGACTATTGTCATCGCCTTGCAGAAGGATGTTTTGTCATTTCAGCTCAATATTAGTATTTCCTATGATTCATACATTGTTGTTGCATAGTGTTGGTGTAATGTTGGGGTGCTTGTCTAGTTGACGGGGCAGTGAATGACTCTAAAAGATATTTTCCTCAGTGTATGATTCAGAGGTTCACATTCTATTTCCAGCAGAGGAAAGGCAATCGGACTATAGATGCCCAGGTTTGGGATAATGGAGTAACGAGACTTGGTATTTTCAAGCATTGTGGAATGTTTGATTGTGATGTGGTGCCATCGTCCTTGTTGAACACGCTAAGGTTCTTCATTCTTATGGTCTTCAATTTCTCTTCGGTGCAGGGTAGTGTGAAATGGTGCCGAAGAGGCATTTGTCAGAGATAGCATGGTGTAGTGATTTCGGAATCTAATGGGTATTTATAATGTTGGTGGCTTGAGAAGGATGACATTATATGAGGCTTGGAGTCGGTGGAAATTTATTAGCCCAAGTGTTACAGAGATAGATTCGAATTTTAGGTAACAATTCGGCAGTAAAGGACGATGAAGGACATGTGGGAGCTGTTTTGCGGTTGTTGAATTCTCAACAGGTCAAGTATGAGAAGCAGAGGTCGAGCAATTACTTAAAGAAGATGGTTTAGCCGACGTGGGAGTGATAGAGTTGCGTATGGATTCTGCGGTAGGATAGTCACATGACTTGAGGAAAGTTTAGAGTAATTTGGGATTCAAGGTGGACAGTGGCTAGGTCTACGGACTGAATTTGTAATGTTGGCTACTATACTGAGGAAGATTGGATACGACAATGAGGAGTTTTCTTGATACGAAGGGAAATTAAACATGAATTCGGATTGAAATGTATTGTCGCACTTTTAGTTGATCTCAATGAGGAGTGAACATACTTGTATAGCTTGTGAGTGAGCACGGGCTCAGTAGGGTTTATTGATTTCGTTGTAATTGCACCCAGTGCAGCATCGTTGGAAGATATCAGCATAGAATTTCCATAGGTGAGTTATCTCCTGTGAGCAGGTTAGCAGTTGCGTGGTGTAGACGAAGCCTCTACGAAGACTTCTACTGGCTATCCGGTAAGAGGTGTGTGAATGTGGCTAGTGATTCAGAATGTTCATGAAATGTCTAACAAAAATATTTCGAGAAACTTACCGAGTTGATTGTGCGAGATTATGGCAAGTGGGAAGGACAAATCTTGGTGGGTTTCGGGATTAATAATTGGTAGCTTCAAGCTAAGTGGGCCCCCCACCGTCTACGGTTAGACTGCGTGTTCGTCTTCTTGTGTTGTTTCTGGTCAAGGGTGTATTAGTGGGTCATTATGATTAGTTGTAATTTGAGCTTATTATTTGAGGAATGTGTGATATATTTGTGTTACATCTCGCGTTTTTATACGTTAAAGTTTCATCTTCAGCTAATCGACGTAGACGCGGGGATGAGATTATCTTGAGGTTAACGTATTTATGCTACTTATAACAAGTGATAAGTAAGTTCCATGAAGGGTAAAGGGTACACGAACTAAAGAAAACGAGTTTCGTTGAAGGCTGTCAATTTGGGATAAAACACGATCCGAGTTATAATACTTGATATTTATGGACTATTACCATACAAGGTACCATATGACCGTGATATTATGATGTATAAAGTATATTGAAAATGAGTAGTATTTTAGGTAATTTGAGATAATTCTTCATTATGCCGATGATTGGTTAATTACCGGGTAGCGGGACATTACATAATCACCTAATAAGTTGATAAAGATTTAATAAATCCCACGCCCACGCCCACGCCCACCCCCACCCCCATGTGGCAGCAAGCCACCAGTATGGCCTATGGCACTTAGTCATAGTGGTAGTTACCACCGATTGTCCAGTTATGTATTATTATTTAACACCGCTTGGGCAGTTATGCATTTACCACCGAGCTACGGCCAATCGAGCAATTACCACTGATCAATTGGGCAGTTAACGTCACGAAAATGAGGTAACTAGAGCTATTATATTGTAGTTTTATTTATATCTATGAGATAGGATTTATTCTATATGGTACGGCCATAAGAGGCAAGTCAGAAGTTATAAGTTGACTCTTATCTCTCCCCAAGATGGTATTTTATTATTATTACGTTTCCTTCCTTACATACTTTGTACATTATTCGTATTGACGCCCCTTTTTTTGGGGTGCTGTGTTTCATGCCACGCAGGTGTAGGTAGGTGAGGTGAGCTCCACATCTTCCTAGAGTATTGCCGAGTCACATTCTATATATGTTATTGTGTTTTATGAGGATGTTGGGGACCCCGTCGCGTCTTATATATTATGGTCATGTTTTCTTAGAGGTTTTGCAGACACTGTCCGTTGTATATGTTTAGGTATGACATGTCAATGGTCTTGTCGGCCCCATATGTATCTATATAAATATTTTTGAATTAGATATGTGAGTTAAGTTCTAATATCGTAAATTATATATATGTAGGTGTGGCCTATCATGGCCCATGACGAGTCTTATAAAAAAAAGATAAGGTACGTGGCGCTTGGGTGAGTAGGCACTGGGTGCCCATCGTGTCCCTCTGATTTGGGTCGTGACAATTTGGGCCTTATAGATTCATGTTCAGGTTTTGGGAAAGACTTAGAGTTTATGCTTTGTGTGGATGTGATGTACAAGGCAAGAGATTCGGCTAGTTGCTTCTTTGAGAGGGTATTCTTATGCTAGTAGGGATTTGGAGTTGGATTATATTCTGGAACAAGTCAGAGTGGGTAACTCTCCACAACGGTCCTAATGTGTTCAAAATTTAAGTGCGGTGCCTAGAGATTTCAAGTCTGAGTTATGGATAAGTATCGAGCTTTGTAGTGGATTATGAAAAGGGTCTTGGAGTGTTCTATGTCAATATCAGTCTGCGGTGTAGCATTGGAGGAATGAGAGAAAATAACTTCAGATTCATAAAGGAAATTTTCAGAATGGGTGTACCTGTTGAAGATGCGAATGTGCGCACAAGGAGGGTATTCGATGGGTCGTGCGTTTGGAGACAATGTGGTCTCCTGAAATGGGGTCACTCAAGATGAGTCATATCGAGTTCTTTATATTTTGAATAGAGCTAATGTTATCTCTAAGAAAAGTCCATAGTAAATTGGAAGAAGTGAGTTCGGTTAGCAATGATTAAATCGGCATGGTGGTGGCAATGATCAGTTTCTTCGGCGTGTTAAGTTTTACACGTGATTGTGGCGGCACGTGCAAGGCTTGCTGACCGCCATAATTGATTTTATTTGGAGGAATTTGAGTATTATAGCCTGTTATGTATAGATGGATCCCGAAAGAATCATGGTGGTTTAGACCACAACTTGAGGTTTGTATTTTTTTGCGGCTATAAGAATTCAGTCGCGTGTTGCAATGGTTTTTTCCAAAAATCGGCTAAGTGAAAGGCTTCTTTATGGAGGGCTGGTTATTCTATTAGTGGTTCAAAGGTTATGACAAAATTCTTGTTCTCTCACGTAGTGGTAGGATAAGTGCAGTGAGGGGAATGGGAAATGGAAGCTGAGGATCAAGGTTGTGGTTTGGTGTTGACAAGGATGTCACAAGCTCAGATGAGGAGGAAGGAATTCAGATTGTTAGAGTAGGCTAGTATTGTCTTCAGCGTCACCGGAGATCGGTGTCTTGTGGAAGAGGCTTTTTGATTCACTTTGCAGAATTAGAACGGTTGATGGTATGTATGTACGGATGTTGCTACATGATCTGAATGACCGTGGGAGCGTTCCCTGCGGGAATAGGAAAGATAGATTGTTAAAGATTGAAACCAAGTAAGGAGGTTATGGTAATATCGCAGGTGCGAGAGTTTAGGCGTGAGAGGCATTCTATCCCTTGGGTTGTGGACAGTGTGAGTTTTTATTCCGGATTTGACGGTTGTCCTTATGTATCATGAATAGATCATTATGGGTCCTTCAGAGGTTATTTTCCCAAGCGCAGTATGATCAGAATCGGTTTGAGGCCCGTTGATCGGTCCAAATGTGGATGTGTACTCTACACCATCCTGGGTGTGTTCCTTCAGCATATCATTTCTTATGGAGGGTTATTCGGGCGTTGGATGTTGTAACAACTAATTTTTGACCACACTCAAATGTTATACTATTTTAGTGTAAATATTTATTTTAGGCCTAATAGTGATGTTTTAAGCTTTTATCTTACACTTAGTAGATTTTATTTAATTAAAATAAATAAATAAATAAATAAATAAATAATGATACTCACATTCTTAAAGTGTGAATATATATATATATATATATATATATATATATATATATATATATGTATGTATGGAGTACCTTTTAAATAGAATTTTACTAAGTAAACTATTATATATTTTTTTGTATAATTTAAACTATAGCGTAAATATTGAGTTTTCTTATTTTTATAGTTTCCTGTAAGTCTAACAGTAAAGTTGGTATATACATATATACATACACACACACACACACACACACATATA